>CABHPQ010173513.1:0-22449 GCA_902168405.1 Peromyscus aztecus
GTGGTTATATAATGAGGCATTTTATAAAGTGGCATGAGTTTAATGCTTGGATTAATAATTCACCTTTGTGAAAGCAATAGCTAAACTTACTCTTACTTAAGATAGCTTATAGCAGCAATAGTCATTCAAAAATAAAGAATTGTTATAAACTATTAACTGTATTTTCAATCTGTGCTGCCTTTGACTTAACCAAATATTTGAATTATTATATTTTTAATCAACAAAATAAACATCATAATAAACCTTAACAAATAACTTTTCTGTTATGTTTTTGTTCTTTTAAAATATATTTTGCATATATTTCTTGTGTATGAACACCTGTGGAGGACACAGGTGAAATTTAAGGAGTGTGTTACCCTCTACCATGTGGGTATTAAACTCATATGATCCTTCTTGACAGCATGCATTTTTAGCTGTTCAACCATCTTGCAGGCACACAGTCGCTCTTTTGACTGGTATCAAACATAAATCCATATATTCTATCCTTGTGATACTGGCTTTGACTAATTTTCTGTCTTTTCCTGGAATTTCTCATTTTACTTCTGAGACAATCTTTCTTCTTCATGCTTCATCCTTCAGTTTTACGTAAATGAAGTTTTTCTTTTCTCATCTTTCTGCCCAGTCAAATGAAAGCAACTCCTCAAATTATCCATGACAGTCATTTCTAATAAGCAATGTATATTTCATCTGCTTGATCATTTACCTCTAATAAAATGCTCCAGAAAAACACACCCCCTTTCATTCACTGGCATGTCCCATTTTCCAGTCCCACCAATCCTACTAATCTACTGTCTGTACAATGGTGTCATTGCATAGCCTATAAAGATAGAAATTAAGCATCTAATCTTACAATCTCACAGTCTAATGAAAAACATATATAAATAAATCAAATGTTAAGGGTTAATATTTATTCTAGGATAATAATATTGGTGTCCATTAGTCAGAATTTCAAAAGACTAGAACTAAAGTTCTTCCAAGACATCTTTGGTAAAAGATAGAACATTTACCAAAATCTTTTAAAGTAACCTTATAAAACTAGTCATTTTTACTATAATGTTAAAAATCTCCTTGTCATCATAAATGGGTACACTATCGATGTCCTTACACTTCAGCCTTAGAAATATTCAAGAACAATTTGTATAAATGAAATACTGTGCAGAAGAGAATAATGAACTAAGATGGACACATCATATATTAAAGTATTTATTAAACATGCATAATTGTAATTTTCAACTTAATTTATAATTTTTCATTGTATGTTTCAATATGTATTAAATTTGTTTCATGGTTAGCTTCATGGTCAACTTAATTTTTTTCTTAGCAATGCATAGGAGATTAGTAAAGTACATCTCTGGGTTCATTTGAGAGTAGTTCAGATACAATTGGATTAGAACCTGAGTTTCCCGAACAGGGTATGAGTGCCTCTAAGGATTCATAATTCAGTGCTATCATTGGGAAGTGGAAATATAGGGGCTTGCCTTAGCATGTTCTGCACTTGGGTACCATGTTCTGTTTTGGCTCCTTCTGCCACTCTCCATTTCTGTTATTTTTGGTTGCATGATATGAAGCACTCTGTTCCACACTAGCTTCTTGCCATAACAGACTGACATTTCTAGATATGCGATCCAAAACACTTCTCTTTTATTAAGTTGTTTCCATATTGTTTTTGTCACATCAATTAGAAAAGTAGAAGTAGATAAAAGAACCCACAATGTCACAACACCAACTCTTCTATCTTCTTTTTTCTTTTTAGTTTTGTAATTATATTTATGTAAGAGAAAATTTAGCAATGTACATTTAACCCAGTTTAGGAGCAAGTTATTTGGCCTTTGTGTTTTCCAGGTTGATAATTCCAGTGACAGATTCAGGACCCAGGAGGCGGCTACCCAAGCGACAGAGGATATCATCCTATCTGTCATTGTTGGTCCTAATAACTTCCACCAGCTGAGCCAGAGCACCCTCGTCTTCTGAGTTAACCTGTGTGAAGCAACAGTGTGCATGTCTTCCTGTGGACCAGCTGCCCCAGTCTGGCCTTTCCCTTGATGATGGATGTAGTGGGGGACCTCTGTCTTTCTACACAGGGCAGACAGGAAGACCAACAGCTCAATGGGGTCTACATCATCCGTAATCACCATCAGCTGAGCCTTCTTGTTCTCCACCAAGGTAGTGACTGTTGACTCTTGCTCCAATGACAGGTGGTCTCTAGGTTGAGATATCCCTTTGGCCAACAGTTTTCTTCTCAGTGCAGGTCAACAGCCTTTGCTTCTGCATTATCTCTGGCCTGTACATGTGGACAAGCTTAAGCAACTGGGTAGCTGTTTGTGGATCCAGGGCCTGGGTGAACTGGTTAATGCCGGGAGGTACTTTGAGCCCCTTATAGATGGCCTTTGTTGCTGCAGCCTGATGCAGCGGGATCATTTGACCAAGCCTGTGAGATTGTTTTTGGACTGGATGTCCTGCCCAATGCCGAAGTTTTTAGGTCTTTTTTAAACCAAAAGAATCACCGCTCTTTTGGCCTTCTGTTTCTTCAAGATGACAGGGGATGGGGCCACATACCCAAACTTATGGGACACTATGAAAGCAGTGCTAAGAGGGAAATTCATAGCACTAAATGCCCACATAAAGAAGTTGGAGAGATCTCACACTAGTGACTTAACAGCACACCTGAAAGCTCTAGAACAAGAAGAAGCAAAGTCTCCCAGGAAGAATAGATGCCAGGAAATTATCAAATTGAGAGCTGAAATCAATAAAATAGAAACAAAGAGAACAATACAAAAAATCAATGAAACAAAGAGTTGGTTCTTTGAGAAAATCAACAAGATAGACAAGCCCTTATCCAAACTAACCAAAAGACAGAGAGAGGGCATCCAAATTAACAAATCAGAAATGAAAAGGGGGACCTAATAACAGACATTGAGGAAATCCAGAGAATCATCAGGTCATACTTCAAAAACCTCTACTCCACAAAACTGGAAAATCTAAAAGAAAATGGATAGTTTTCTGGATAGGTACCACATGCCTAAGTTAAATCAAGACCTTCTCCCATTCTGTAGGCTGTTGCTTTGCCTTGTTGACCATATCCTTTGCTCTACAAAACCTTCTCAATTTCAAGAGGTCCCATTGATTGATTGTTTCTCTCAGTGTCTGTGCTACTGGTGTTATATTTAGGAAGTGATCTCCTATGCCAATGTGTTTAAGACTACTTCCTACTTTCTCTTCTGTCAGGTTCAGAGTAACTGGATTTATGTTGAGGTCTTTGATCCACTTGGACTTAAGTTTTGTGCATGGTGACAGATATGGATCTATTTGCAGCCTTCTACACGTTGATATCCAGTTATGCCAGCACGATTTGTTGAAGATGCTTTCTTTTTTCCATTGTACAGTTTTGGCTTCTTTGTCAAAAATTATATGTTCATAGTTGTGCGGATTAATGTCAGGGTCTTCAATTCGATTCCATTGGTCCACATGTCGGTTTTTATGCCAGTACCAAGCTGTTTTTATTACTGTAGCTCCATAGTAGAGCTTGAGGTCAGGGATCGTGATGCCTCCAGAGGTTATTTTATTGTACAGGATTCTTTTGGCTATTCTGGGTTTTTTGTTTTTCCATATGAAGCTGAGTATTATTCTTTCCAGGTCTGTGAAGAATTGTGTTAGTAACTTGATGGGGATTGCACTGATTCTGTAGATTGCTTTTGGTAAGATTGCCATTTTTACTGTTAATCCTGCCTATCCATGAGCATGGGAGATCTTTCCATTTTCTGACATCTTCTTCAATTTCTTTTCTCAAGAACTTAAAGTTCTTCTCATACAGGTCCTTCACTTGCTTGGTTAGAGTTGCCCCAAGGTATTTTATATCATTTGTGGCTATTGTAAAGGGTGATATATCTCTGATTTCCTTCTCAGCCTGTTTGTCAGTTGTATATAGGAGGGCTACTGATTTTTTTGAGTTGATCTTGTATCCTGCTATGTTGCTGAAGGTGTTTATAAGCTGTATCAGTTCCTTGGTTGAATCTTTGGGGTCACTCAAATTACTAACTATCATGTCATCTGCAAATAGGGAAAGCTTGACTTCTTCCTTTCCAATTTGTATCCCCTTAATCTCCTTATGCTGTCTTATTGCTCTGTCAATGTAATCCACTATATAAACAAACTGAAAGGAAAAAAAAAACACATGATCATCTTAGAGGATGTTGAAAATTCCTTTGACAAAATCTAACACCCCTTCATTATGAAAGTCTTGGAGAGATTAGGGAATCAAGGGACATTCCTAGACATAATAAAGGCAATTTAGGGCAAGCCTACAGCCAATATAAATTTAAATGGAGGTATCATTTCACACTTGTTAGGATGCCTAATTTGAAAAACAAATATGGAAACAAAAAGTTACTTATCATTGGCAAGAATGCTGAAATTTCAGAATGCTTGAGCTCCATCAGTAGGAAGATAATGTTCATCCATTGTGGGAAATTTAGTAGTAGGGGCAATGTATTCTTGTGTAAATGTGCTTATCTTTTTGATATGTATAGTTGTACGTAATACTGTATGTCTTGGTCTTGGTCTTTCTGTAGACTTTCCCTATGTTGAGCCACAGGTTTCCTGTTGATAGCTTGAAATAAACCATAGTGGCCAAATATATATCATGGGTTGTGTTAGCATCTTCAGAAAACTACTGACTTTTTTTAAATCTCCAGAGCCAAGTAAACAACATTTACTGAAACTTTGGCTATCAATCAGTCAGCTGTAATGATATATTATCTGCCATTAAGAACTATGTTATAATTTTCACCCAAACCATGCAATATTAAGTTTTCTTCCAGTTATATGCATAACTTTAGTATTTATTTTGAAGCTGTGCTATAAAAGACTTACAATTGCTATAGCTTGCTGCTAAATTTAATTTTTCTGACTCATAATCTCATTATTTATCTTTGTTGATAGGCATTGTCTTGAGGTTTGTTTTATAGCCATATAGGGAATCGTGTTAGATGATTTATAGAAGAAAACATTCCATCTTATTTTTTTAATTAAAATTAGAAATACCAGATAACATAGCACTTTCAAGTTTAGGTATATATAATCAAAAATCAGAGAAACAAGATTCTCAAATTGATAACTGCAGTCTCTTCTTTATTTGAAAATTATTCACAACAACCACATATGGAGACAAGTCAGAAGTCCACTGACAGCTGGATGGATGAAAAAAATATGGTACATTCATATAATAGAATATAATTCAGTCCTTAAAAATAGGAAAACTCTGTGATATATGACAACATGATTGAATTTAGGAATGTAATGATAGGTGAAATAAACCATTTACAGAGGACAAGTGCCGCTGGCTTTCATCTACATGAGCTTTCTAAAATGCACCCATAAAATTATACTAGAATGATGGTTGACAAAGGTCACAGGAAGCAGAGAATAGAGCATGGGTATTACATTTACTGTATTCAGAAGAAATAAACTCTAAAAATTTGTCCTTCTGTAACATAGAACTTAGACATAATCAATATTGTACACCCAGACATTGACTGAGAATGTAATTTTTCTTTTCTTTTAAAAGAATATTCAATAAGCTTATTCTTTGGTGATTTTTGTGGATGTATAAGGCATTGTGGTTATTTTAATGCCCTCCTTCCTTCACCCATATTACTCTTGATCTTCCCTGAAAGTCCATTTCTCATACTCATGACTATTTTTTTTTAGATTTATTTATTTGTTATGTATACAGAAGAGGGTGCCAGATCTCATTACAGATGGTTGTGAGCTACCATGTGGGTGCTGGGAATTGAACTCAGGACGACTGGAAGAGCCGTTGGTGTTCTTAAACTCTGAGCCATCTCTCCAGCCTGCTAAATGCCCACTCTTTTTTTTTTTTTTTTAAATGCCGAATGCCGTTTATTGAAGGAGGGAGAAGGTCTTCAATACAAGCTTACAGCACAATGGGAGAACCTCGGAGGGCAGAAGTTTGCTACTGATGTTTTACAATCTTGCATCTAAGCTGTTAACACCCAATATGCAGGATATACAGACAAGGAACTTCCCTTAAGCATTTTAGGGCCATTAATATTAATCATGGGTTTAGAACTATCCATTGTAGCCTGTTGGGCTTATCAGTGTACATAACTGAAGACAGTGACTGTCCTTCCCCAAGAATCTATCAATAGTCAATTGTTCATCAGGGAAGGGTAGGATCAGTAAGCCCTCACTTGTCTATAACTGACCATTGATATGCCCAGTCCTGTGCAGGTCCATTGCAAGCAATAGTAGCTCCTTTAAGATTATGATGACACTGTCTAGAATATAGCATTCCATACCTGTTTCCCCTGAGTCTCCTGTGACAATGATCTCTAAATCATAGAGAGGATGGTCTTTATGTTTGGATGCATAGATAAAAGCCTCTTCAGTCCTACGGGAGATGCTTCTCTTTACAATGAATGGCAGTAAAAACAGATACCATGGCTACTTAAGGTGCTGAGAGTAGATGTCATGTGAAATATTTATAGAACAAACAAAGCTATAGGCATACACTTAAAAGGACACAAGGAAACTTCATTGGGTTACAGTTACATTGGCTACTCTGATTATGATGATGGTTTTATGATATTAATATATTAAAACTCTCAAATTGTACAAAAGAAGCAGTAAAAGTATATGTATATATATGTATATATACATACATACACACACACACACACACATATATATATATATACATATATATAAAATACCTCAGTAAATGTGACTTAAAACCTGACACTTCTATGAGGATTTTTTGTCTTAGATTTTGAAGATTTCCTTGCCTTTGGAACTGAATCCTAACACAGAAATCCATGGTTGAAATGCACATTGTATTTTCATTCACCTTGTGAATTCTTTGTGAAAACAACATGAGATTTGTTGACAGCTTTTATTGATCTCTCCCCAGGCTTTGACCTTAAGAGCCCACCTATGGCTGAGTTGTTTGGTGTCAACAGATACCAGGAGGAAGATGATGTCTCTTAAATTCCCCAAATTCCCCAGGGTTCAAAGTCAACAGCAGAAGTCTCCTGAAGAGTCTTATAACAAATTTGAGAGGTCAGAGGTTTTCTTTTCATTTTGTAAACATGCAGCCTTGTGACTTGATAGATAAATAATAATATTGACTTGAAAAAAAATGCATCTCTCCAAAGTGTCAAAAGTATAAAGTTATGTATATGGTTAAGCGTTTGTAGGTTTGCTACCCTTTAAAAACTTACATGGATATCAGTTCAGGACAAAATATTAAATTAAATATATTCCTTTTGAATATACTAATATTTATTAAAACATACAATAAACTAGGTCAATCAATGTGTTTAAAGGTAAATATACACAAACACACTCTGATTATGGGTGGTCCTAGTTTGTGGAATCTCTTGTGTATTTCCTCTTTCCGTGTTTAACAACTTATGAGCATTTCAAGTAACTAGTGTCAAAAGTTCTTCCATTTATTTATTTATTTATGTTTTTCAGGCAAGGTCTTTTGTAGCTCAGGCTAGTCTCAAACTGTATATACCTGAGGATACCCTTGAACTTTTGATCTTCCTGCCCTCACCTCTCAAGTGCTGAGATTACGAGCACGTGCATGCACATTTCAAATGTTTTTAAACGTTAAAATATTTTTAGTGGGTACTTTTTCTTATCAAGGGATATATGAAAATGAAGAAACACATTTCTTCATTTCTATATACCAATTTTGATAAATGTCCAATTTTCTATTAGTCATTTAAGAAAAATGAAATTTGAGGCTTTACACCAACCCAGGGTACAATAACTTCAGAGAGGAAAGCCTTAGAAACATCAATTTTCATAATAAATTCACATAATTCGATGCCTACTAAATTTCAGAAATTCCTGTCATCTGCACTCCCAGTTCTGTTGTTGGATCATAATTGATGTCAAGGCAAGGTGTCAGCATTGTGCTCTACAGCAACCAAGAACTTCTTTTAAATAAATATAATTGACAAGATATTGTCTGCTGGTCGAAACATTGGCTCATGAAACTCACTCTTTCCTGTATTAACATGTATCATGTATGAACAATAATAAGGATATTATCTTATTCTATTTTCACTGTTGTAACTATTTGTAACAATTGGGTAATTTACGCACAGTGATGTTTTATTGCTTACTATTTTTTTTTTTTTCGAGACAGGGTTTCTCTGTGTAGCTTTGCGCCTTTCCTGGAACTCACTTGGTAGCCCAGGCTGGCCTCGAACTCGCAGAGATCCGCCTGGCTCTGCCTCTGAGTGCTGGGATTAAAGGTGTGCGCCACCACTGCCCGGTCTATTGCTTGCTATTATGGAAGTTAGTACATCAAGGTTCAAAATAGGAACAGATAAGGTGTCATAGATGACATACTGTTGTCGGCTAGCTACAAGAAGAATGTCTGCATTGTAATAGAGACCAGGCCTCCTGAGATCAGCAACAGTATTTTCAGATGATTTTATCTGTTTTTCTTCTAGGAGATGCAAACACAAATGCAAAGCTCGAGGACTCATATGGATGTTAGAGATGGAAAATGATTAGCAATTCTCTGTAAACACTTTTTTTTTATATATATATTAACACCTTCAGGGAAGTGGGATCTCCTTTTTTAGAACATGTTCACAATGTTTGCCTCATCAGCTAAAACACAATAATATTATTCTGTGAACTTAGATCTGGGACGATAGCACTTAGACATCTTTGAAGTTAGGTACAACTCGTGCAAATGATCGCATATTATGCTCCAAATAGAAATGACACACAGTATTAACTTAATAGATAAGTGTTTAATTATTAGAAGAATAAATTAGTAATTTGCATTTTAATGTCTGGCTTTTAGAAGGTCTTCATTTTCTGTAAGGATTCCCTGATCAATTTTGCTTGTAACTGTCACATGATACAGAATTGTTACCTGGATAGACTTCATATTAGTCTGCAGATTATAATGTATTTTAATATCCTAATAAAAGATTTTGCTTTATCTATCCTTGAGGACTTACTAAAGGCTACAGGCCTTTGCATTATTAAAATTAGACTCTAACTTAGACTATTTGCCTGAGGGTTCTTCATGTTTCAGACACCAGGGAAGTAGCTACCATCTGTAAAATAGAAAACTTCATTCATTTATTTGTTCATGGTTACTTGTTTTCTCGAACCTTTAATATGTCTCCAACATTGCTGGGATGCTGAGATTAGAAAGAAATAATCCCTTCTGTGGTATGGAAGTCTCAAGTCTATCATTCTAGTGACTCAGAAGGCAGGGAATTTTCTAAATATTCATTATCCAAGTCTTCCTTAGTATCACAGTGTTGATTTTATTCAAGGAAATGGTGTTTTCAGGTGAAATACTATAGTGGTCATTTTCTTAGTCCAATTTGTGCAAGCAAAAGTTATGGGATAAGAATTCTTAGAAAAAAGAGAGAGGTTGTTAAGAGGCTGACTTACCACAAAGGTTTTTCTTTTCCTGCTCTTCTCGTCTTAGGTAGAGAGCATGAAGAGCAGGTCTAATGTTTGTCATACGACCTTCAGAATGGGCCATCATGAATACAAAGGAAGAAAACAGCCTAGAGACTTGTAGAAATACACTGTGGCACTGTATAGGATTCTTATGGATAATTAATAGATGAAGACACAATGCCACATTTTTATGACTGGAACCCTCAGGCAGTTCCTAAGGAATATAGTTATCAGAAATTACATTAAATGTTCACTAAAATGAAGCCTGTAGATTCCCAGTTTGGAAGTATGGACAGAGTACTTCCATTTCAATGCACTACACCCATAATAGGAATTATATTCAGTACAGTACTTATTTAATTTTTATTGTATCTCCACTGTGCACATCCCTCCATTCTGGAGAACAAGCTTTTTAAGAAAGCGGAAAGTTGTTTTGTGTATTAGTATTGTCTTTAGTGCCATAAATAATGACTTTCATGAAGCCCAAATATTTGTTGCATTCAAGGAAGATTTAATGGAAATGGGGAAGTGGATGGATAAACAGATGGAAGTTTCTCAGGAGAAATAGTAGTTTGCTTTGTCTGGCAAGGTGTGACTACTGGCAGAGCAAATTGTGTCTACTTAGACAGAGTGATTTTGATTAGGATGCATGCTTTCTGAGATTCTGAGTAAATGCCCTTTGATTGAAAATCTAATAGTGATGTTTCATAAATCATCAAAAGTTATAAGAAAACAGCCATGACACTAGTGGATGGGAGTCAGGTACCAGTTGAAGGTAACAATACAACAGTTAGTGCTATCATAGGAAAGCATGCTTTTATCAACCTTAATTTTGTTGTACAAACACATGTTTATATGTATACACACTTTCAACAAATTTGTCAAATTCCTTTGAATGTATCTAGGCATAACTTATTTTATTCTTTGATATTTTATTGAAGAATCAATCATATATTTTAGCCACAAGAGGTGAAAATATTGTCACTAATGCTCTAGTAGTCACTATTTAATTTCATCAGAAGTTGTATCCCTTGCAATATTATTTTTTTAATTTTTTTGCAGGTTGATATCTATTAAAGTGTGTTACTTGCAAAAATTTACATAAAATTTGATGTATTTTTTGAGTCTCATTTTAAAAATTGTAAAGACTATTATTCAGCCTTCTGTTGCCATGGCAAAATACTTGAGACAACTTCAAAGAGGAAAAGATTGACTTCAGCTTACTGTTTCAGAAGCTTCAGGTGTGATAGTAGCTTGAGCCCATTGCTTTGGGTGTGGGATGAAGAAAAGGATCATGTGCGAACATATAGTGGAGCAAATTAGATCATCATTGGCTCCTGGGAAGCCATGAAGGAAATGCAGAGAGACTGGGATCACAACATACCAAAGACTGTCGCCTTCAGTCATCTGACTTCCTCTTCCAACATAGCTCTGTCACTTCCTGTCTGTCTGTATAGACCTCCAGACCTTTATGGTTAACTAGTGTTGGAATTTAAGGCATGTGCCACCATACCTGCCTCTGTTCCCAGTGTGGCCTTGAACCCACAGAGACCCAGATGGATCTGTGCCTCCTCATTAACAGGATTAAAGGCCTGTGCTACCACTGCCTGACTTCTATGTTTACTATAGTGGCTTTCTTTTTCCTCTGATCCTCAAATAAACTTTATTGGGGGACACAGATAAAATATTATCACAATGTGGCAATACGTAGATTAATAGACCTGGGTTAAAGTGTAAAGAGTTAGCTAATAACAACCCTAAGCTATTGGCTGAGTATTTATCATTAATATTAAGCCTCTGAATGGTTATTTGGGAAGTAACTAGCAGAACAGAGCTGATTGCAGTCCTAGTGAAAAACTCCACTAGCATGGTAATTCCCAACCAGAGATATTTTATCTCATTGGAGGACTCTTATGGCTCTAGACACATCCATGTTGTGGTGATTATATTACTGTGATAATGATGATGATGATGATAATGATGTGTGTGTGTGTGTGTGTGTGTGTGTGTGTGTGTGTGTGCTGAGATATTGCTGGCAGTCAGTTGTACTATTAAGCATCAAAGAGTACACAAAGTCATCTACACCTCTAATACCAGAAATTTATAGTTGAACACTAATTCTGATTGGATAACAAATATAATTCCACCATAAATCATAGCTAAAACTTTTAAATCAGCTATTACATAACCGTTGTTTGAAAATGATTTATGTAGGTGTTAGTGTACCTGTGTGTCTTGAATTCCTCTGTAGAGCAGTGATTAAATCTAACACAACAGATAAATATATCAACATTGTTTCACAGAAGAAAATTTCACCATTTTTGAAGTAAGCATCCTAAAGAAGTAATAAAATTTTAAAGGAAATATTGAAATAATTCTCTGTACTTTTGCATATTATTTTGCAAAAAAAGATGGAAAAGAAAACACATATTAAACTTTTTTTATCAAAGAATTTATAAATTGCCTTATTGCTCCTAAAAGAATACCTTAAACTAGAGAGAAAGGATGGTAGACTTTCTGAACTACTTTTCTATTAGTAAGTTTGAACAAATTTCCTGAAAGTACTCTGAATTTTGAGACATTCTGTTTTGAACCACTAATATTAAATTATCATAGCCACCATCTTCTTATGAAGTAATTCAAACATTATTATTATGGTTCCAAGAATCACAACCTGATTATGTGCAGCACATCAAATAAGAAGGATTATTTTCAAGATTTCATGGTGTCTATTTGATTCATATGAACCTACAACCCAAATACTCTCATGGCTGTCGTGTTTTTATAGTAGGTATTCAATTCTTCCTAAGCAGAAGGGATGATGGTGGTTTCTATAACCATTCTTTTGTGGTTAGATACATTCTGATTAGGGAGTCAAGAAATTAGCAGTGGGGTAATAAGGGAAACTTTCACTGTATCTTGGTATCTCTGAGATGTAATATTTAAAGTAACCCCTTGTGGTTATGCATCCCTGAAGAAATTGCAGGTATATTTTTCCTCCCTACCAGAAATTATGGTGCCAGGGCATTTTTGCAATGACTTCACACACCTACCTATGAATATATTGTAGGCAGGGAAGGAAAAAAATGCACATGATCTCAGAGCATGCACAGTAGAGTTGGATTAAAGGAAGGTGATAACCAAGCAGAGGAATTTAGCAATGGCATCATGAGAGAGAGAACATTAAAAAAATAGCATAGAACAAGTTGTCCTACCACTCCAAATCTGGATCTGCCACTACAATTGCCCTTGAAGTATATGCTTTGTTTTGATAAAATTCTGCTTACAGTGTTTGTGCCCAGACTGAATTCTTTTTCCAGAGAAGAACCATTTCCCTGGTAACAAATTTATATTGTTACTCCAGTAACTATAATTATATCTTCATCATGTCTTTATAGTCAGCCTCACAGCATTTTGACACTCAGCATTTTATAGAGAAGAATTCATCTTGAGTTAATATTCATGAAGAAGTAAAAATGAACTTTCACAATGGTAGCTATAATGTTTTCCTAAATGATTCTATATTAAAATATGATAATTTCCCTAAAGAATATAATATTCTGGTGCTGGTGTAAAAGTTCACTAATTAATAATTTATTGGAACAAATTAGATTAATATGTTCCTTTCAAGGGAAAGGATACAGTCACTTCTGTGCAACAGTAGCATATGTTGCTCTTTATAGTTCTGTATTGTTTGGTGAAACATTAGACAGAAATGTAAGAGCATAATTTCACAATGTAACAAACAATTTATGTATTTCCATTGCCTTTTCAAATTAATGGACTAAGCTAAGTTTCAAAGCTATTTGTTTAAGCAACATAATGGAAACATTTAAATTCCTACTGAGAAACAACACTATAACCATATGTAGTTCACAGAAATTGATCTGGACATACAGGAAAACTAAGTGTAAAATAACATCTAATTGCAAAGAAATGCTGCTTTCTTTCAGAATTTTAATCTGCTTACCAAGTGAGTTTACTTTTTAAAAATGTAATTTGAAAGCAGTAGAACATTTTAATCAAATATAATGTTCTGAGGATTTCAATGTGTAAATTCAATAATTAGAAAGGTCATGTTGAAATAGATTTCCAAAAACCCCACAAGATTTATATCCCCCCATCGTTTCTCCTTTCTCCATCCAAAACATGCAGGCATCATACACAAGTGTCCAAAGGATGGACTGCAAACCAGTTTCAGAGCTCCAGACTGTTCTCATCAGAGTTTCTAAGGTAAAAATGAAGATATCAAAAATGAGGAAAGTGCTTTCTGACCTTTTTCATATGTCTTTTCTTCTCAGTTCTAATAAAATAATTTTCTATTAAAATAATATTTGTATAGTCAAATAAATTTATATAGTCAAAATATTAATTTTTATAGTCAAAATAAAAGCTATTATAACTACATTTCATAAAAACTCCTTGTAAACATTCATACTAGATATTAAGCAATTTTTGTTTTAGTTTTTGTTTTTCTAAGACAGGTTTTCTCTGTGTAACAGAGCACTGGCTGTCATGGAACTCACTTTGTAGAAGAGGCTGGCCTTGAACTCATAGATATCTGCCTGTCTCTGCCTCCCCAGTATTGGGATCAAAGGCATGAGCCACTATCCTGGGGTAAAGCAATTTAATTTTAAGAAAACACTGATGTTGGAAAATTTTGGAACCATTCTGTCTTCCGCCTATGCCTGTACTATACCTCCCAAATATTTTATCTACTTCTCAGTGATGTCATTAGACAGTGGTGCTTTCAGTTATGCTCACAGAACTGGGTTACAATTTGTATTTTAATGCAAACCTTTTCCAAGTGCTGTTTCACTGAGGTTTGAGAAAGGAATTCATTTTTAGTCAATGGGTACTGGAGACTATCTGGCTTTGGGAAGGTTGATGTGTAGAGCTTCTTAAATCGTCCTCATTCCTTATGACACACTTAGTTTGGTGGCCATGGAATTCTGTCTTTCCAAGGTGATCTCCTGACATCTCTAGTCATCCCTAAGTGAGTACGTATGTAGAGTTCTTTATCCAGTTCTGAAATGCACAATTAATTTGATTATACAAATATTGTATCCTGTATATGACCTAGACTTAACATTGACTTCTCAGTCCTGTTTCCTATTCTGTCACCAGTGAAAAATTCTTCAATGACCACCTCATATGGATAAGGCATTAACTCTCCCTGGGAGGTTGAGCTGTGAGTATGAGAAACAGTTACTGTGACCAATTTACATATCACTATTTTACTAAAAAAGAGAGAGAGAGAGAGAGAGAGAGAGAGAGAGAGAGAGAGAGAGAGAATGCTTTATTGTGTACAAGAGGAATATGAAATATATTTCTAAAAAAATCACTTTCCTGAATTCCAGCCTTAAAAAAATAAATAATAAATTTACATAAATATCTAAGCATGCAATGCTAAATAATTTGCAACTTTTAGATATATTCTCCTTGATCATATGCAAGTTAGAGGCCAGGGGTGATTATAGGTTAGAAATCGTCCTTCCAAATCAGGTTGATGTTTAACAAGAAACTTGAAGGGTCTGAGACTTTCTTCTATTTCAATGATTAGATGGAGAAAAATATAGACTGATCCTAGAATAAATGTATTGGCTCTGAAATGAAACGTGGCCTTTTATTTACTCACAGAAAAGACAGTGTGCAGAGGGAAAAAAAAGGAAAGAAAGAAAAGAAAAGCATTGGTACCCTACACCTGGCAGGTAGCACTGTGAAAATCAGATGTCATATGCATATACAGCAGGCTCAAACTCCAGGAGATGGACATCTTTTAGTACTGAAAGGGTCCCTAAAATAATATGTTGAACTCTAACATCTAGTACTTCCTTCTAAGTATGATCTTATCTAAAACAGAGTTACTGTAGATGTGATTACACTAGATGAAACCATATTGGAGGAAAGTAGACATTTACTCTAATAGTGACTGGTGTCCATATTTGATAGAGAAGAGGGAGAGAGAGTCTGTCATGCAGAAATGCAGACAGAGAAGGGAACCAGCTGTTTAGAGACTATAACAGAGATTGAAGTGAGGTGCCAGAAGTGAGGGATAGGCATCTACCAAGGAAAGAAAAGGCAGCAAAGCCTTCCCTACCTTCTTGAAATGATGTATTTTGGACTTGTTGATTTGCCAGGTAGTTCATGCAGGATATAGCAGCCCTAGGGAACTGGTGCAGTTTACCTGACTATGACATTAACACTTAAATGAAGACAGAATTCCCACCCCTCTACTCTTCCTTTTTAAACACAGAGACTTCTTTGTTCTCTTATTAAAAACAAGGCATTGATGACAATGATAAAAGCTCTATAACGTGGCAAAAGGCATATTATTGCTTTTTGAATGGGAGAAAATGACCACAGCTTAAGGTATTTCTCAGTATAGAGTGTGGACATAAGCTGCACCTACATCTTCTTGCTACCAGTGTGTCTTGTTTTCCTTATGTCATTTACATTCACATGCAGATAGATAGGGAGATAGATGAATAGATAAAAGATAGGTAGATGAGAGAGAGAGAGAGAGAGAGAGTCAGAGACAGAGACACAGAGAGAGACAGAGAGAGACAGAGATGCAGAGAGACATCATAGTTGAGTGTAATGGCAGAAATGTAATGCTTTTTTCAAATCAGAAAGAAATGATTAAATTATTCTCACTAAAATAATATTTTAAGATTGTGTGGCATTTATTTATTATATCTGTGTGCTATGTGTGTGTATGGGTACCATGACATGTGTGTGGAGGTCAGAGGACAACGTTAAAGAGTTGGTTCTCTCTTTTAACCTGTGTATCTTGGGATTCAAGTATAGGTCATCAAGCTTGTTAGTAAATACCTTTGTGAACTGAGCTATTGCAGTGCTCCTAAAATAATATGTCAATGCTTATAGAAATTAATGTTTTCAAATTCATTATATTTAAATATTCATTTGTATATTATTTACATACCCAGAGTCTTTTTTGGTATACATTTTCTAGCTATGCATATATATAATGAATTACCACTCCTTTTTTCTGAAAAGATCTAATTTTGATTTCATAGAAACACACAGATGAAAAACAAAAAAACAAGCATGGAGCTTACACACGTTCATATTCTTCTAGAACAAAATAAACACAAACTTGAAAAAAAAGTTGTTAACCTGGAAAAGGTCATATTTGATTAGTGAAAAGATTGAATTATAGAGTAAGTGTGAATGCTTGCAGTTTGCCTTCAGTAAATCAAACTAGACCAACAACAAAGGTTGATAAATAAAGCTGGGAGGAAATACAAGCTTAATGAGAAAACAAGAAAGATTTATAATGAGCATGTCATTGTTTATATGGAAATAGAATCATAAAAGGCTCAAACCCATTTATTCTCTTGAGTAGATGTAAGTTGGTTCGGGACTCTTACTCACACTCTATATTTTCAGCAGATTTTGCTTTTAATGGCCAGCGCTGGGAATGTGATTAATCATAACACTGCGCGCATGTCCATGATTATCCATTTTGATCATCAATCCCTGTGAACCTGAGCTCTGTTCCCACTCTAGTGCATAGGCATCTATTCCAAGATGTTTAATAAAATTTACATGTATACATCGTTTGTCTTATGGATAATTTACATAAATTGATTCAGGCTATAAATCTCATGTTTTCTTTCTCTTTTCTATTTTCACTTCATGTTTTAAAGATGTGGTTGTATTTCTTTATGAACATTTTGGCTGTTCTTCCTAATTGTTTCATAATACTTTACAAAGTGCATCCCTCCTACTGAGTCTGTCATGATGGAAGCTTAACCCCTAAGCTTCTGGTGACCCACAAGTGCTATGTGACCCTTATGCTCATTATAAGAAATAACCTCTGTTGATATCTGAGAGGACACCTTGGTCCATGGTAAACACATTCCTAAAGGCCCCAGAAAGTATGTTACTATGGAAACTTGTGAAAAGTCATTTCTATATTTCCTCGCATTTTTAACCATGTTTATTATTAACTTTTTCTTTTGAGAACTGTAATGGTGCTTACCACAATGACTGGTTTTGTATTTTCTCTGGTTTTTAGTTTGAGATCAGTACAGTTTATAACCTTAGGTTTCCTTGTGTGTGTATTATCTACTGATGACTCCCTCATTTTTTTTATTACATTTCTTTCTGACAATAATGCAGATAATCATTATGTTTTTCCTAGTTAGTAAATTCTTCCTGGCTTGTGATGTCACCTTGAGGTCTTTCTAGACATCCTCACTACAGCATAGACCCAAGGTTTTAATGTAACAAGCTCTAACAATTTTCCTTGCTTAGTCTAGATGTAGAACAAAGAATGATCCTGGTTGATTACAGCAGGTGATACTTCTTACTTTTTTTTTTCCTGTGGGCTGTTTCATTGTTTCCACTGAGCTTAGCTCCTAAGTGCCAAACCAAGTCAGATTGCCTTTCCTTTGCCTCTTTGCTCTGTCACAAAATGGAACATACCATACACATAAGCTACCAGGAAAATATGTTGGTGGTGAGCATGTGTGTGTTTCAAAGAGCTCTTTTACTATTAAATTATTTTGTCATGTGTGTTGTGCCCCATCCATAAGTACATTCTTACACATTTACACTCTGGAGCTTTTACATAAAGATCATCTACAATATGAGAATTTTTTGCATAATAAGATGTTCTGACTAAAATCAGGATTAGAAGCATGATACAGAGAAGCAGTGTTTAAAACCATATAAATAAGCATTGATCCATGTCATATCTATTCGATAATATGCAACTGACACCCAGTGACTCAAATATTTATTTGGTTTCATAATCTTCTATTGCTGTCTAAATTAAACATTAAATGGAATACAAATTTATATTATTTTCTAAAACTTCTTTTAAAAATAGGCATTCGTATTTTTAAATACTTTCTTTTTAAGAACTGATTTTTATTTCTTATTTTAAATTAATGTGTAGTTACATTATTTTCTTCTTTCCATCCCTCCTTCCAATCCCTCCCCTGAACCTCTCTCTTGCTCTTTCTCTCAAATTCATGGCCTCTATTTCTTTAATTGTTGTTACATATATAACCTGTTCAACTATATAGAGCTATCCAGTTTATGTTTGTTAAATGCAGAAGGAAATGAATTTCTAAGGAGGTTCATTTTGCTAAAGATAGAATTGTTAGTGAAGTCACGTAGAAAATCGAAAGGATTTGAAAAGTACTGAGAATGCCATAACTTGCTTTTTAAAGTAGGACAAGCAGTTATTTAAATAAGATGGGAGGCCTTAGGGTGCTGTGAACATTTTTAATTGCATATTTAATTAGAAATATGCTGGAGTCATAATGTTTAGTTTAGCTGAAGCTCATGGTCCTTGGCAACACATTCTCTTCTAACTAGAATTGTTTTTACCTTTTCAAAAATCATATAGAACCGAATAGAATTTAATTGTGTTGTTGTTCATTATGTAAGGATTAGAACCTTTTATTTTCCTTTAGAAAATAAGTTGACAGGCTTATTTTACAGGATTTTTCTTTTAATTATCATTGAAACTTATTTAGCCCCTGAACATTTGCAAACTTGACAGTTCAGTAAAGATTAAAATAGCATCTAAATTTTGTAAGATCCAATGTCTTTTACATGTTTTTTAAGTAAAGTCAGAGCTCTAATGCTTATTCACTGCTTTCAGTCAGGGTTTAAGAACTAAAAGAAAGGTTACAGGGCCAATGAAAAACAAAATGAGGGCTGAGGATGTCACTCAGTTGTTACAGGGTTTCCCTGAAATGCATGCACTGCAATTCTCAGCACAGGCAACTGTGCATAGTGATACATACCTTTAATCTGAAAAATGGGGGGAGGAAGTAAAGAATTAGAAGTTCAAGATCATCTTTGGCTTCATGGTGAGTTCAAAGCCATCCTGGGATGTATTCAACTGTTACTAAAGAGAAGGAGGGAAAGGAAAATAAATTATAAAATAAAATATTGTAAAATATATGATATAAAAATAAATTTTTTTCTGGACTTTGTTACTATCCACACATACATAGTTTATTAGAGTTAAGAGAAAGGTTTTGTCCTATGATGTAATATGCTTGAAGCATCATCATATAAACACCTGAGTAAAAAAGTGTTTATTGTTCTTGGTTTGACAGTGCCTGTACTTTAGAGGAAGGATGCATCACTGTCTAAGTGAACAATGGCACATGTGGAACTAGAGCATCTCTTGACTGCGGCTTTGTTATTACAGCATATTCTATTCTACGAGGAATAAGTTGAGAGTGTAAAATCCCTCATGAGGCTCGAGACTGTTCCTTTCTGCATGATCCTTATGATATCACAAGACTTATTCATTCACTAAGACACCTGTGAGTATCATCTGCTATGAGGACAGTGCCTGAGGGAGAGACTATCTCTCAAGGGTGTTTTTCATTGTCATCTGACAGAGAGGAATTTGAGCAGATGAGATGATACTATGAGCATCCATCATCATGGGCATTCTCTTGTCTATGGGAGGAAATACTGTGTGTCCCTAGAGAATAAAGAAGACTTCATGAAATTAAAATGCATCAGGTAGAAAATACACAAAGTAGAAGACATGGCTCTACCACAACATAAACATTGGTCAAATTTTCATGGATTCAAATGATTACTGCTGCTTCTTTTTTATTCTGGATGAGGTTTTCTTTTATTATTATTATTTTATAATTTAATTTAATTTTACATATTAGCCATGGATTCCCCCTCCCCACCCCCACTCCACCTTCCCCCCAGCCCACCCACCATTCCCATCTCCTCCAGGGCAAAGACTCTCCTGAGGATTGAGTTCAACCTGGTAGATTCAGTCCAAGCAGGTCCAGTCCCCTCCTCCCAGGCTGGGCCAAGTGTCCCTGTATAAGCCCCAGGTTCCAAACAGCCAGCTCATGCACTGAGGACAGGTCCCGGTCTGGTCCCACTGCCTGGATGCCTTCCCAACAGATCAAGCTAATCAACTGTCTCACTTATCCAGAGGGCCTGATCCAGTTGGGGGCTCCTCAGCTATTGGTTCATAGTTCATGTGTTTCCATTCGTTTGGCTATTTGTCCCTATGTTTTTCCAATCTTGGTCTCAACAGTTCTCACTCATACAAACCCTCCTCTTTCTCGCCAGTTGGACTCCTGGAGCTCCACCTGGGGCCTGGCCATGGATCTCTGCATCCAGTTCCTTCAGTCATTGGATGAGGTTTCTAGCACGACAAATAGGGTGTTTGGCCATCCCATCACCAGAGTAGGTCAGTTCGGACTTTCTCTCGACCATTGCCAGTAGTCTATTGTGGGGGTATCTTTGTGGATTTCTGTGGGCCTCTCTAGGACTTTGCTTCTTCCTGTTCTCATGTGATCTTCATTTATCATTGTCTCTTATTCCTTATTCTCCCCCTCTGTTCTTGATCCAGCTGGGATCTCCCGCTCCCCTAACCTCTCTTTCCCTCAAGCCTTGCCCTTCATTACCTCCACTCACATCCAGGTTGTTCATGTAGATATCATCCATTTCTCTGTCATTGGGCAATCTCTGTGTCTTTCTTGGGGTGCTGTTTTCTAGGTAGCCTCCCTGGAGTTGTGAGTAGTAGTCTAGTCATCTTTGTTTTACATCTAGTATCCTCCTATGAGTGAGTACATACCATGTTTGTCTTTCTGAGTCTGGGTTACCTCACTCAGGATGATTTTTTCTAGATCCATCCATTTGCCTGCAAACATCATGATGTCATTGTTTTTCTCTGCCGAGTAGTATTCCATTGTGTATATATACCACATCTTCTTTATCCATTCTTCAGTTGAGGGGCATCTAAGTTGTTTACAGGTTCTGACTATTACAAACAATGCTGATATGAACATAGCTGAGCAAGTGCCCTTGTGGTATGATTGAGCATGCCTTGGGTATATGCCCAAGAGTGGTATAGCTGGATCTTGGGGGAGATTGATTCCCAAATTTCTAAGAAAGCGCCCTATTGATTTCCAAAGTGGTTGTACAAGCTTGCATTCCCACCAGTAGTGGAGGAGAGTTCCCCTAGCTCCACATCCTCTCCAGCATAAGGTGTCTTCAGTGCTTTTGATCTTAGCCATTCTGGCAGGTGTAAGGTGGTATCTCAGAGCGGTTTTGATTTGCATTTCCCTGATGATTAGGGATGTTGAGCAATTCCTTAAATGTCTTTCAGCCATTTGAGCTTCCTCTGTTGAGAATTCTCTGTTTAGTTCTATAGCCCATTTCTTAATTGGACTGTTGGACATTTTGATGTCTAATTTCTTGAGTTCTTTATATATTCTGGATATCAGCCCTCTGTCAGATGTGGGGTTGGTGAAGACCTTTTCCCATTCTGTAGGTTGTCAATTTGTCTTGTTGACCATATCCTTTGCTCTACAAAACCTTCTCAGTTTCAAGAGGTCCCATTGATTGATTGTTTCTCTCAGTGTCTGTGCTTATATTTAGGAAGTGATCATCTATGCCAATGCATTCAAGACTACTTCCTACTTTCTCTTCTATCAGGTTCAGAGTAACTGGATTTATGTTGAGGTCTTTGATCCACTTGGACTTAAGTTTTGTGCACGGTGATAGATGTGGATCTATTTGCAGTCTTCTACACGTTGATATCCAGTTATGCCACCACCATTTGTTGAAGATACTTTCTTTTCTCCATTGTACAGTTTTGGCTTCTTTGTCAAAAATTATATGTTCATAGTTGTGCGGATTAATGTCAGGGTCTTCAATTCGATTCCATTGGTCCACATGTCGGTTTTTATGCCAGTACCAAGCTGTTTTTTATTACTGTTGCTCTATAGTAGAGCTTGAGGTAAGGGATCATGATGCCTCCAGAGGTTGTTTAATTGTACAGGATTCTTTTGGCTATCCCGGGTTTTTTGTTTTTCCATATGAAGTTGAGTATTATTCTTTCCAGGTCTGTGAAGAATTGTGTTGGTATCTTGATGGAGATTGCATTGAATCTGTAGTTTGCTGTAGCAGGAATCTTAAATGGTCTTATTAATAAGATCAAACCTGAGG
>CABHPQ010173513.1:22849-74773 GCA_902168405.1 Peromyscus aztecus
TTGATCCAGCTGGGATCTCCCGCTCCCCTAACCTCTCTTTCCCTCAAGCCTTGCCCTTCATTACCTCCACTCACATCCAGGTTGTTCATGTAGATATCATCCATTTCTCTGTCATTGGGCAATCTCTGTGTCTTTCTTGGGGTGCTGTTTTCTAGGTAGCCTCCCTGGAGTTGTGAGTAGTAGTCTAGTCATCTTTGTTTTACATCTAGTATCCTCCTATGAGTGAGTACATACCATGTTTGTCTTTCTGAGTCTGGGTTACCTCACTCAGGATGATTTTTTCTAGATCCATCCATTTGCCTGCAAACATCATGATGTCATTGTTTTTCTCTGCCGAGTAGTATTCCATTGTGTATATATACCACATCTTCTTTATCCATTCTTCAGTTGAGGGGCATCTAAGTTGTTTACAGGTTCTGACTATTACAAACAATGCTGATATGAACATAGCTGAGCAAGTGCCCTTGTGGTATGATTGAGCATGCCTTGGGTATATGCCCAAGAGTGGTATAGCTGGATCTTGGGGGAGATTGATTCCCAAATTTCTAAGAAAGCGCCCTATTGATTTCCAAAGTGGTTGTACAAGCTTGCATTCCCACCAGTAGTGGAGGAGAGTTCCCCTAGCTCCACATCCTCTCCAGCATAAGGTGTCTTCAGTGCTTTTGATCTTAGCCATTCTGGCAGGTGTAAGGTGGTATCTCAGAGCGGTTTTGATTTGCATTTCCCTGATGATTAGGGATGTTGAGCAATTCCTTAAATGTCTTTCAGCCATTTGAGCTTCCTCTGTTGAGAATTCTCTGTTTAGTTCTATAGCCCATTTCTTAATTGGACTGTTGGACATTTTGATGTCTAATTTCTTGAGTTCTTTATATATTCTGGATATCAGCCCTCTGTCAGATGTGGGGTTGGTGAAGACCTTTTCCCATTCTGTAGGTTGTCGATTTGCCTTGTTGACCATATCCTTTGCTCTACAAAACCTTCTCAGTTTCAAGAGGTCCCATTGATTGATTGTTTCTCTCAGTGTCTGTGCTTATATTTAGGAAGTGATCATCTATGCCAATGCATTCAAGACTACTTCCTACTTTCTCTTCTATCAGGTTCAGAGTAACTGGATTTATGTTGAGGTCTTTGATCCACTTGGACTTAAGTTTTGTGCACGGTGATAGATGTGGATCTATTTGCAGTCTTCTACACGTTGATATCCAGTTATGCCACCACCATTTGTTGAAGATACTTTCTTTTCTCCATTGTACAGTTTTGGCTTCTTTGTCAAAAATTATATGTTCATAGTTGTGCGGATTAATGTCAGGGTCTTCAATTCGATTCCATTGGTCCACATGTCGGTTTTTATGCCAGTACCAAACTGTTTTTTATTACTGTTGCTCTATAGTAGAGCTTGAGGTAAGGGATCATGATGCCTCCAGAGGTTGTTTAATTGTACAGGATTCTTTTGGCTATCCCGGGTTTTTTGTTTTTCCATATGAAGTTGAGTATTATTCTTTCCAGGTCTGTGAAGAATTGTGTTGGTATCTTGATGGAGATTGCATTGAATCTGTAGTTTGCTGTAGCAGGAATCTTAAATGGTCTTATTAATAAGATCAAACCTGAGGCCAGTTATTGGGGTGAAGCTGTAAGATAAGAGAGAGAGAACAAGCCACAGGGGATTAAAGGTGTGAGTGCCACCATTTTCTAGCCTTTGTATCTAGTGGCTGTTCTGTCTCTGACCCCAGATAAGTTTATTAGGGTGTACAATATTTTGGGGAACACAATACCACCACAGATTGATTTTGATAAGATAGCCATTTTAACTATGTTAATCCTGCCTATCCATGAGCATGGGCGATCTTTCCATTTTCTGACATCTTCTTCAATTTCTTTTTTCAGGGACTTAAAGTTCTTGTCATATAGGTCCTTCACTTGCTTGGTTAGTGTTATCCCAAGGTATTTTATATCATTTGTGGCTATTGTAAAGGGTGATGTATCTCTGATTTCCTTCTCAGCCTCTTTGTCAATTGTATATAGGAGGGCTACTGATTTTTTTGAGTTGATCTTGTATCCTGCTATGTTGCTGAAGGTGTTTATAAGTTGTATCAGTTCCTTGGTTGAATCTTTGGGTCATTCAAGTATACTATCATGTCATTTGCAAATAGGGAAAGCTTGACTTCTTCCTTTCCAATTTGTATCCCCTTAATCTCCTTATGTTGTCTTATTGCTCTGGCTAGAACTTCAAGTACTATATTGAATAAGTATGGGGAGAGCGGACAGCCTTGCCTCATTCCTGATTTTAGTGGGATCGTTTTGAGTTTCTCTCCATTTAATTTGATGTTGGCTGTTGGCTTGCTGTAAATTGCCTTTATTATGTTTAGGTGTGTTCCCTGTATTCCTGATCGCTCCAAGACCTTTATCATGAAGGGGTGTTGGATTTTGTCAAATGCCTTTACTGCATCTAGTGAGATGATCATGTGGTTTTTTCCTTTGAGTTTGTTTATATGGTGTATTACATTAACAGACTTTCATATGTTGAACTACCCTTGCATTCCTGGGATGAAGCCTACTTGATCATGGTGGATAATTGTTTTGATGTGTTCTTGGAGTCTGTTTGCCAGTATTTTATTGAGTATTTTTGCATCAACGTTCATGAGGGAGATCAGTCTGTAGTTCTCTTTCTTTGCTGCACCCTTGTTTGGTTTAGGAATCAGGGTAATTGTAGCCTCATAGAAGGAGTTTGGTAATGTTCCTTCTGTTTCTATTGTGTGGAACAATTTAAAGAGTATTGGTATTAACTCTTCTTTGAAGATCTGGTAGAATTCTGTGCTGAAACCATCTGGTCCTGGGCTTTTTTTGTTTGGGAGACTTTTAATGACTGATTCTATTTCCTTAGGGGTTATTGGACTATTTAAATAGTTTATCTGCTCTTGATTTAACTTAGGTATGTGGTACCTATCCAGAAAATTATCCATTTCTTTTAGATTTTCCAGAGGGCATGCATATGAATGAGGGGTTCACTAGTTTTCCAGTGACACAATTTAGTAAAAATTGTCAGCTTAAAACACCAGCTATTTATTAACACCATCAGTCACAGATCAGAAGTTAGAGTGTGATGTATATGCCTAGAACTTACAAGACTATACTCAAATTCTCAGCTGGAGTTTACTCCCTTCTGCAGCATGGGGTCTTCTTCCTAGATCACATGGTCAGGCTAGAATTTTCTTTCAGAATATAGAACTGAAGCAAAAATCTCTTTTCTGAGTTTGGTGGAACGGCTCAATTGTTAGAATCACTTGTAGTTTTTCCAGAAGAACTGATTTTGGTTCCTAGCATCCACATGGTAGATAACAACTGTCTGTAACTCCAGATTCAGGGGTATCTAATGCTCTCCTCTGGTTTCTGAGGGTACTATGCACACTTATGGTGTAGAGACATATATGCAATCACAGAACCCATACAAATAAAATAAACACAAGTTTACACACAACACATTCTTTTCCGCCCTTCTGTATGTTTTTGTTCTAACCACAGTAATGCAGCATTTCTCTTGTGTGTGTAGAAGTTCTATCTTAATGCAGCCCACAGGATCACAAAAGTACTCAATCAAGTCATTGCTACTGAAGGATAACTCTTTCTAAAAGGTCAACTAGGATGTATACCATGGGAATGGAACATACCATATTTGCAGCTCCAAAGATGATGCAGAGAATGCACAACATGGAAATGATTCCTGTAAACCACATTAAAATTCTATATACTAAGGTTAGGTTTGTTATATGAAACTGCATTGGACTAGAGTTTTCTTTATTTTATTTTTAATTATGTAATTTTCTGTTGGAGTATGTGCATATGAATACAGGAGCCCAGAGATGAAGGGAAGGCTAGAGGGTGCTAGGTCTCCAGGAGCTGGGGTTATAGGCCTCTGTGAGTTATTCAGTATGGGAATGGGGAAATGAACCCTGAAGGTCCTCTGTAAGAGCAGTACAAGCTCTTAACAATGAAGCATTTCTTTTTTGGTTATCCTGTTTTTTGTTTGTTTTATTGGTGTGCTTTCTATATTTAATGAGGCTTAATTAACATGTCTAAGCATAAAGGAATGAGAATAGCTGGTGAATGTCTCAAAAAAGTACATAAAATTTTTGTTTATCATATTGATAGTAATTGGCATCCCATTGCATAATCATAAACACTGACCAGAGAATGAATTTTCACAGTCTGTTGTTCTCGGAAACTCTTCTTTCCTTCCCCTCCTATCCTCCCCTTCCTTCCACTTCTTGTTTCTTTGAGAAAGAATGGCGCTGAAGTCTTATCAAGCTATAAATGTAGGAAGATCCATCTGCCAACACCATGATACAACAGCTACAAACTCTGCCATGGACTATCTTGTCTGCTGGTCTGTATTGATGAAAGATACTCAGCACCTGTCCCAGCTTCACTCATTGACTACACAGCTCTGTACACAAAGCCCAGGTTTGCCTTCAGGTGGAGAAAGCTCCTGTTCTCAAGTTTTCATGTTAAAACAAAGGGAAGCTTGGAAAGCTGTGTGTACTAGCGCTGACAGTTTGTGTCAGTCATTTTGGTGCCGTGCATTTTATTCAGTGTTGATGTGATTATCTTCTTCAAAACAAGATTTGCAATCATCTATCCCTCTAAATGTAAAAGTGTTAATTGTGCCATTTTTCATGAGATGATTTATCATACAAGAAGTTGTAGCTGAAGTTTTCCTGCCTGGCCCACAGTCAGGATAAATCTCTTTCACCTGCCAGTCCCACAGCTGCTCAGACCCAACCAAGTAAACACAGAGGCTTATATTGCTTACAAACTGTATGGCCGTGGCAGGCTTCTTGCTAACTGTCCTTATAGCTTAAATTAATCCATTTCCATAAATCTATACCTTGCCACGTGGCTTGTGGCTTACCAGCATCTTCACATGCTGCTTGTCCTGGTGGTGGCTAGCAGGCAGTGACTCCCTCTGCCTTCCTGTTCTTTTTATTCTCTCTGTTAGTCCCGCCTATACTTCCTGCCTAGCCACTGGCCAATCAGTGTTTTATTAACAACACATTTGCCATACAGAACATCCCACAGCAAGAAGTCAATAAAATCCCAAACAAAATACTCTTCCTTTCACCTAGAATAGTGAAAGCAAGACAGATAATATATCACAATTGTATAAAATGTTTAAGAAATTCTAAAATTGGAAAACATGAGTATTGTTAAATGACTACAATAAGACATGCATATCAATGTTGTTATTGCTCTTATTAATAAAAAGAGTTTTATCATGACTAAGTTTTTACTGGTGGTGGTGTTGCCTTTCAATTACTTCAGTTCAAACCAAACGAACAGCTTTGTGTTCTCAATGGAAAGTTTAAATCCCCAGAACTACCCAATGTTTTATTTGAAGTCAAGACAGTTTTATATTCAAAAATCTATCATTTAAGTCTCCACCAGACTGCAGGCAATAAGCATATCTATTCTAGTCTCTAAACTTTCTGCCCTGAATTTGGCTTCAAGAAATTAAGTTTGCCAGTGATGTTGACTGCCCCAGTGAACCTTAAAGTAGTATTCCTTTCAGAAATTTGAACAGCTAAAAGAAAGTTAGAACCCCATTTTTTCCTATAACAACTCACTGTGCTTCCAAAGAGTCCCACAGGGTCCCGTTGAAACTGCACCTTTGCCAGCCTTCTCAGAGGCGTTTGCCCTTTGGCCCACTCCAGCCAATTATTCAGAAAGAGGCATCCCTCAGAACACCACAGAATCTCAAGCTTTGGATGCAACTATGAAATTGTTAGTATACTTCAGCATTCTTTAGGGGCAGATAAAGACATTTCAGCCATACTAATTTCTAAACCCACAGAAAGGGCTTTCTAACTCAAAACAGCCTAAAATGATGTTCCCCTGAAGCAATTACTAAGGGATTCTGTATCCTGAATAAAGGAAAAGGTGAATTGCTTTCAAAACCTGAATCTTTCTTCTACAGATATTAAAAAGTATATCCTGGCATAGTGTGAAATGATGCTTAAGAACAACCAGGGCCTAGGGCTGGAAGGAGAGTGACTAATGTGGCATTCACAGTTTGTATGTTTATTGTTTCAGTGTCCATCATGTAAATACATACTCTTTTTTTTTTCCTTTTTCAAGACAGGGTTTCTCTGTGTAGCTTTACACCTTTCCTGGAACTCCCTATGTAGCCCAGGCTGGCCTCGAACTCACAGAGATCCGCCTGCCTCTGCCTCCTGAGTGCTGGGAGTAAAGGAGTGCGCCACTACTGCCCGGCGTAAATACATATTTCTGAAATTAAAATACGATCTGTTACAGTCATTCAAAATACATGTTATGACTTGACTCACTATTTGATTGATGGATATTAAAAACAGGTATTAAGACAGTCATAGCAAACATCAAACCAGTGTACAGAAAGCGGGTCCCCATCCCTTCAACCTGACACTCAAAGGTACAGTCTGACTCTGGTCGTACTACCAGGCTTACCAGGAATCAGTGTTGAGATATTTAAATGAAGGTATAGCCATGAAGAGCAGAAGTAGGAACCGCAGTTTTAGAATGAAATAATCAGTCGCCAATGTTTATCAGGAATGACAAAGAGATGGTCTTTATACTGCTGTGGGTGACTTAGAAGATGGTTTAAATGTTCTCTGGTTGGCTAGATTGGAAAATTTTGGTTCAAAAAGTTCTGTTTTATTTCTTTAAGGAATTATCACAGACTCTAGACTCAGTACTCAAAGACCGGTGAACAATATGTCTGCAACAAATTCCTGGTAAGGGTGTTCATTTCCTTTGTCTTTTATTTCATTTCCTTTTTATATTTCTTAATCATTCTTTCATTCAATAACAATAAAAAGCTTACTTTTAAAACAAAGACATCAGACACCAGCTTGATGACATTACTTTAAAATTAAATGAAAATTTTTAAAAAGTGAATGGTGGCGGCGGCGGCGGCGGCGCACGCCTTTAATCCCAGCACTCGGGAGGCAGAGCCAGGCAGATCTCTGTGAGTTAGAGGCCAGCCTGGTCTACAGAGCAAGATCCAGGATAGGCACCAAAGCTACACAGAAAAACCTGTCTCGAAATAAACAAAAGAAAAAAAAGGGATGGTGTTTCCCATATAAAAAATAAATATATCTTGAAGAAAAGGGTCTTGTTAGTTGAGAAATGGAGGTGGATTTATAAAAAATGAAGCCTATACATGTCTCTGTTCATATTAGCTGTCTTAGCTGTCATTAAAATCTTTGCTGAATAGCTTGAGGAACAGATTCCTGTTAAATTTTAGTTCCAGAACATATGAGGCACTTTATTATAATAAGTAAAAAGTGTCTGACATCAAGGTTTTTTTGCTGCCCATTCCTGCTTTGTTAAAACTCTAATGATTGTAGAGCTAACATTCATCAACTTTACAATTCCTTTACAGAAAAAATGTGCTTGAAATTCTGGATGCCCACAGCTTTGAAATTTTTTGTGGGTTACCCTGGCAATGCTCAGGTGTTCATAATAAGGGTAACAGTTACTGCTCAGTTGTGTACAGGTTGAGAAAGTCTCCTGCTTGAAGAGATTTGTAGCGTTGCTTCTGTGATGTGGTCTCTCCTAGCAGTGTCTCTAACCATATTTCCAAATAACTGCTAGTAAACTATGAAGAGCAGACTCATTGCTCTTTAGACTGTGCATCCCTTAGAAATGCAAGAATTCGCTGTGGAAAAATAAATATTCTTGGATTAGTAAAGGAAAGTTTTTTCAATGTAAATAGCAAGGATGGTAATTATGGAGCATATGTGGTATACATTCTCTATCATATTTGGAAAACATCTATCACTGTCTGCACTGATGGCCTTGGCTCTGCCCTCATGAGTATTGAGAGTGTGAGTTTGAAAAAAGTCATCTGTAGAGCCAAAACATGTGCTTAATAAATGTCAAGATGCCTAAGAGCTTCTCTGAGTAGCCCTTGCAAAATTAAAGTGAAGGATACCATCACTGGATTAATTATTTACATGTATCTGTCTAATTTTTTAAATTGGCAGTCCTTGATAGTGTACATTTGAAGAGATGAATGTTAAAAATCAGAGTGATGTCATCCAAATTGGTGTAAGAGTTTGCTATTTATGAATTCTAAAAATTATCCCATGAGAAGTGCAATTTTTAATATCCTTGATCACTTTACCAGCCCTTTTTGTTGAGACTGGAGAGACAGCTTGTGTCATACTGCTCTTGCAGAGGATCTGCGTTCAATTTGCTGCATCCACATCTTTGGGCAGCTCACAGCTTCTGGCTGACTTGAACTACATTAATTCTGCATGTTGTTCTTGAGTTAAGTGCTGGGAACTGGAGCCATTACCTATCTTTAAGAGACAACTATGTCTAGTTGTCTATACTAGACAACTATACTAGCCATAGTTTCCAGTGTGCAGTGGTGTTGTTCTCATACCTATAAATCCTAGTGTATTCCAGACCTTCAGATTTATCTATCACGTGCGATAATCTTCTGTGAAGCTATAAAGTATTTATGATCCTCAAGCCACCATAGTCCAGAATAGCTAAATGTGAATTGGCTTTGGTCATAGTCATTTTTGAAATGCTCCTAAATGGATATTCAAATGTAAGAAGAACTACCATCTGTAAGCAAAGGGATCAATAAAACACATTCACAGAAGACAAATAGAGGTATGAAAAACCAGGAATGAACTCTAAGAGTTAGAATAAGTTCAATGAGCAATGATAATAGTTTGGGGATGGATGTTAAAGATTTCCCTGGAAAGAACAAAATGTGGGTGTTTCAGGCTAGAGTATTTCAGAGCCAACAGGTTTGTTCACATATCAATAGTTTAAAATGAGTGGCGAATGTCTATAATGATTGTGTTATTCTTTGGAATACAGTAAGTACTGAACTTAATATATATATATATATATTTATATATGCTATGTTCTTTTAGCTGCCTATAGAAGACAGAAGACACATCAGATCCCCTTGAGCTGGAGTTATGGGTTGTTCTGTGGTGCTTGATGAGGGTGCTAGGAAGCAGAACCAGGTATGCTACAAGAGCAGAAAACGCTCTTAAACCATAGCATCTCTCCAGCCTCAGCAATACACATGTTTTAAAATAGGGCAAGGAATAGTCTTAGCGTCTCTTTTCTCTTTTTCTCCACCCCATTTTAACAACCATGTAGTGTATGTAAATAAGTTGGCTATTGTGAGTCAATGTTCTGTCATGTCCAGAAGACAGTATTTCACAGCTCTCCTTCCCATTCTCTGGTTGTTTAATTCTTTGGTCCATTTTTCCATAATAGTCTTGGAACCTAGGGTGATGAGGTCATTGGTAGAGATGACTGACCTATGGGGATAAACTCATAATAGGGGTGGTATCTTAGATCACTGCCAAGGTCACTGTAGTTTCAAAGGTCTGATTGAAGTCTGTGCTGTGACTCTTCCAAGTAGAGTCCTATGAAACTGATCCATTTTACAAGACAAAAATAACACATATAATATTTCTTTATGCTAATGATAAATTTAGAAAATATAAGGTTCTTAAGCTTTTGTTCTTTTAATCTGTTTTTACTTTCAGCCTCCTTTCCCAGCATTCAAAACATGCAGAGTTCAGAAGAGCAGCTCTACGAAAAGCAAGCAAACAAACAATCAATCAAACCTATGGAATGTTTGACTAGGTTTTCACAATATAATGTGAACTTGGGCCTCCTCAGGACATTAGGAAACCAAAACAAAACCATTGATTTTCAGCCCACAGTTTTTTGTCTTGAGTCAGAAGTCAGTTTTAAGTTAGAAGGACCCTAATGTAATTAGGGTAGAAACTTAAAACCAGCAAGGAGCAGCTGAAGAAAGGGCTACAACACCCACAAAGGTTCAGTCGCATTAACTCTCAGGGTGGGAAGTCCCAGGCGGTCTTCTCAGTCCATGTGAGCACAAACTAGGGCCTCTGCAAAGGTTTTTCTTTCACAGTCTGATTATGGGAGACAACAGCTGAACAACAACTGAAACAGTTTTTTTTTTCTTTAGAATTTAGATTGTTTAGAGTCTTGACTGTTGAGAATTAAATTAATACTAACTGAATTAATAAATCAATTCTCCCACAATGCTCCTTTGAGGCTGGCATCATTGCTTTACTGTGGCAATAAAATAATGTTACAAGGAAAGTTAGCTAAAATTTCAGTGAAAACCTGTGTCAGTGTAACTTGTCCCTGAATATTCTTTCAGTTTTCCTTTGTGCTCTCCTATTTTCAGATCAGTATCAACAGTATCCTTTGGACATATGTATAGTAATGTGTATCTCCTATCCATAATTATTTATTGTCTTTAAATATTCTAAACATTTTAAATATCTCATTATTTTTATTGCATGTGTATACATGTTTGCCTTTATCTATGAATGGGCACCATGTGCATAACTTATTCATGGAGGCTAGAAGACAGTATAGGACTCCTGAAAATGGAGCTATGGACACTTGTTAGCCATCATGTAGGTCCTGGTTCTCTGAAAGAACAAGTGCTCTTAACTGCTGAATAATATTTCCAGTCTCCTATAATCAATTTAGAATAATCCCTTTAAAATGATACACATTACTCAGACATGCTAAATTTAATACAACTGAAGCATAGGTGGAAATCCCAGCCTCTAGTCTGACCCAATCACATGAGCCTGACTTTGTTTTAGCATGTATCACACATTTTTCTTAATATGTCTTTTTTTATATATAAACTGGGAGGTAGTTTCTTATTATAAATGTTCTTCAATTCTATTCAGTTCTTATCTTACCTTTTCATATTGCTATGGTTATTAATGGATATTATTCTGTTTTAGATATAAACAGTTCAAATCTAGAGTTATTTTAATACCATCTTTAATATGCAGCAAGAATAAGTGTTATGAAAAATGGTAACAAAACACTTGATGATACTCCTATAGAGAATATATGAATAAGTTAATTCTTAAACATAATGGGAACTATTTTATCACTTTAATAATGATCTTGGGGATACAGTGGTGCTATTATCTCAAAAAAAAGATTGTCTATCACAGTGGCCAGCAATTATACATATACTGTATTAGACCATAAATGTGGGTATTTCACAAATTTCTTATGCAAAAAGTAAGAGTGACACACTTGAGTTTTGATATTTCAATAGTAAGAATAAGTCTGAAGGTTATGTGGATCAATGTCACTTCATTAAAGCATAAGTGATAGGCATACATTCATTGCGGATAGACATGGTATTTTACTATTTCTTCACTATTATTAGATGACCTTATTGCTGGGCCAGCTATTTCTTATTAAATTTACATGTATTAAATATAATGTTCGAGGAGATACTATTACCATTCTGAGAAGTTTCAGAAAGAAGGTGAAGATAATAAAAGTCATTTAGTTGGTTTTAGCTGAGAGAGAAGAGTTTTAGACAATACTTTCCTAATTATGCAAATTGTTGATAGATTTTTGTGTTTTCTTAGCTAGGAAACAGTTTACTTTCACACACTGATAGAATTTGTAACCGTCATGGAAGGTATGTGTCTAAATATATCAGGAAAGTGTTGGGTGAGAGCTGAAAACTTCAATGCAAACATTTAAGAAAACAATATTTTCCCATCATGCTAACAATAAAACTGCATCTTAATAAGTGTTCTTTGAAATTATAAAAAGAATAAAACACTATAAACATTTGACCAGGGAAGAATGCGGGTAAGAACACACACACACACACACACACACACACACACATTCTTTGAACATTTCATACATGCGAACAAAATATTTTGATTATTTCCACCTCACTCCCTCTCAACTCCTCTAAGCTTCAATAACACATCTTAGTCTTTAAAATATATCAATATTTTGAGCCTCATTGAAGGATTATGTAATTATTAGAAAATAATTTGGAAAAATTTCTTACATTACTTGTTTACTTATTTATGTGTGTGCACATGCTTGTGTCAAGGTATGTCATGGAGGTCAGAGGACAATATGTAGGAACTGATTCCCTCCTTCCATCATATCTGTGTAGCTGGAGTTTTCTCCAGTCCCACCTGGCCTGTGGACCCAAGTAAACACACAAAGGCTTATATTAATTAGAACTGTTCAGCCATTGGCTCAGACTAACTATTGACTAGCTCTTAGACTTAAATTAACCCATAATTCTTATTTATGTTTAGCCACATGGCTTGGTACCTTTTCCTAGTTCTGCCTTCACATCTTGCTTCTCATGGCAGCGGCTGGCAGTGTCTCCTGACTCAGCCTTCCAGTTCCCAGAATTCTCTTCTTCCTTTGTCCCACCTATACTTCCTGCCTGGCTACTGGCCAATCAGCACTTTATTTATTAACCAATCAGAGCAACACATTCACAGCATACAGATATCCACAGCATATCTGTTTCACAGATTGAACTCTGGTGTTCAGGCTTTGTAGTCAGTGGCTGTTGATCCATCCTATCAGTCTGGACTATGGAAGCATCTGAAAGTTAAATTGTGAAACAAAAAGTAAAATTTAAAAAAATATAAATGTGCAATTACAAATAAGTGTGTGTAAATTGTCTCATTATTAATTAACTGACATAGATAGACAATGCTATAATTTTTCACAATCAGAAAAAGCTAGTTTTTGGATAAATGTGTCAAGAGTCTTCATGGTATACTATCAAAGACACATGGGCTCTCAGCCATGGTTAACTACACTCTGCATGTGCATTTGCATTCTGGGAAGCTTTGTACCTGGATATAACTGTTGCTCTTGCATATAGTCTCTCAAGATACCGTGAACATTGTCACTGAAATCTTAGTAAGATGATCAGTGTGACAGAAGTAGAGAATGGTTTGTCTACACTTGTTCTCAATCTAAAGTCCAGTCCCAGCCTCTCTATTTTCCTGTCCCAAAGCATAGCAACAAAAACATCTTAGGGATGTGAGGGAGATAATGCTAAGGCAGTAGAATGAGGTCATATTATAGGTCATTTTGAAAGCCTTTTTAAGACCTTGGATTTTAACCTGAAGGTAATTTGGAGCCAGTGAATATGTGAGAACTTGAAAGTGACATTATTAAATAGATTGCTTTTGTTAACCACTACAAAAGGTCAAGTGAGAAATACTGCTTAAATATTTTTGGCTTCCAAGTCTTTCCTTATTCTGATGTGAAACACTGGCTTTGTTTCTTACTTTTTCCTTAAAGCCGAATGTGTAATCCATTCACATTATTACTTCTTGAGGTGTTTATTGTCATCTGGAGACATAATGCCTTAATTTAAATCCTAAGTCATTCAATAATTATGTGTTTTTAGGTAAGTTGCCTCAGTTCTTGTTTTAAATTGGCTAATAATGCCTATTATATAGTATTGTGTGAATAGTAAATGAATCAGTTCACAATCATTCTGAGTAATGATTTTATGTACATCAATGCATTTTTGACAGTAATATATAAAATGATGTATTTTAGGGATTTGGTTGCTATTAATTTATTTTCACTATCCTTTAATATCTCAGAAGCTGCAATGTCTAAAAAAGGAAATAGTAGAAGTAGGACGCTGTTATTGAAAAAATTCAAATATTAGTCACTAATAAACAATTGGTCATGTACCATGTTAACTCTGTAGTAAACTTCTTGAGCTATAATTATGGTTATGAATTTCATAAAATGTCTATACATGAAAGATACATGAATAAATAAATTATTTTCAGATCATTCTCTTTATTGTTGGCAATTATGGGCATTATAATGTTTGTGTTTAGATTACATAAAACTTGAAATTTACAACAGTAAGTTTCAGATGTTTCTGGTTACATGATTTGCTCTAAAGACCTTTGGATTAATGTGCATTTTACATAATAACACACAATCTGAATTACATTAAAATTATATGTACACACATATATGTATATGTATATGTATCCCCACACACAAGCTCTTGAAATTTCAGATTTCTTGTTGTAAATTAGATTATGGAGGTACATTTACACATTCATTCATGTATTCTTTCTATAATTCAATTCCCAAATATTAGTTTTAATACTTTATTGTTATGAAGGAAGAAAGTTACAATCCATTCCATAAAGGATTATAACTTTTATTGCGTAAAATCTATAAATATGTAATTGAAAAGACTGTGCAAGCTGGGCAGCATATGCCTTTAATCCCAGCATTCAGGAGGCAGAGGCAGGCGGATCTCTGTGAGTTCGAGGTCAGCCTGGGCTACAAAGTGAGTTCCAGGAAAGGTGCAAAGCTACACAGAGAAACCCTGTCTTGAAAAACCAGAAAAAAAAGAAAAAAAAAAAGAAAAGAAAAGACTGTGCAAAGATGAGACTATGTCCAGTTATTGGGTAATATGGATTAGAGAGACAAAATGCAAGTAAAACATGAAAGGACTGATTAGAATAGTTGCATAGTGGAGGCAAGACAAAGAAGTTGTTCTTAGTAATAGACTAAGCTAACCCTTATATGAAAAATGTATTGTCCTAGTAGTAGCCAAAAATAAGATGTAGGATTTTAGATTCTATGTGTAACTGAGACAAAACATTTAATTTATAATTACATCCTCTATCTTGTCATAAGGATAATATTTTAAATTTTGTTATTCAAAATGTGATTGATTAGTGTAATTGAAGAATTCCATGTTGGCTTTACCTGTTATTTAATTTCAGATAAACTAAAACAGAGCCTCATTTGGACAAGCTCCAGAGTGTCAGGCTCATAAATGCAAAAGTATCTGTTCTCATCCTGGAGAGAATTGCTGCCTTCCTACATCTGATTACTGATTAATGTCTCTAGTTCATATTCCTTTAAAAATTGTGACCCAAATAAGTTTAAAGAAAAAGTGTCCAGAGCACATGTACATTATTTAATCAATAATTATATAGCAAACAAACAACAGAAATAATGAAAAAAGAAGTTTGAGGTCACTAAGTGGTAAATAGATAAAATTTCAGTAAAGAAGGACATTTGGACAAGTTGTACAATTTTAGAAATTGAAAATAACCTCTTGAATATCAGTATGTCTGCCTTGAAGAGCCTTTTTCTGTCATATGGCTAAATAATTCCAACTCTAATTTTGTAGCAGCACAGTCAGGACATCTAGATTTCTCAAATGATCCAGAAAATTAATCATATGTAATTATTCAAGATTGATCAAAGGACAATTATTTACTTCAACTAGTAATGCATTTAAGGGGGTTTAGCATCTTCCATCCCAAATAAAAATAATTGAAGACAACTGTGCCAAAATAGAGGGACTACCTAAGTTTGTACAGTGTCTAAAGAATCTGGAAGAGGTCTTTGAATACCTTGGTAATGGAGTTACAAACGATTGTGAGTTATCTTGTGGGTGCTGGGAATTGAACCCAGGTTCTCTGGAAGAACTGAAAAAGCCCCTAAAAACTGAACTGTATCGCCAGCCCATACAATGAAGTTCTAACTCTATGTTCAGAGCAACATTCAGATGTTTTGTGCATTTGAAAGTCAGGAATTTAGAATCTTATCCAATGATATCAAAAAAGCAACTCTCCCCAAAATCCACACCAAATTACAAACCCACAGATCTATCCTATCAGCTTTTTTGGGTCTTCCTGTAAACAAATAGGGCACTATATTTACCTACAGTTTCTTTTTTTTTTATGGTTTTTCGAGACAGGGTTTCTCTGTGTAGCTTTGCGCCTTTCCTGGAACTCACTTGGTAGCCCAGGCTGGCCTCGAACTCACAGAGATCCGCCTGGCTCTGCCTCCCGAGTGTTGGGATTAAAGGCGTGCGTCACCACCGCCCGGCTACCTACAGTTTTTATGAACCAACTTCCCATGAAAAGAAGAACAGATATCAAACAGATATCTTCTTCCTCTGTAAACTATTAGAAAGATAAGATGTGTAGAAAAAGCCAACAGATAAAAAATTACAGTTTTAAATATAAACCCGGATGAAATGGAGGTTGTAATTCACACCTCTGGGCTATTTCACTTTTGTCCAAGTTGCATAAATTTTCCTCCAGGCTACATCAAAAGGAAAAGAGATGCAGGTATATGTACTGCCTTCATGTCATATGGAGGACACTTACATTTTTATAGTAGCTGAATGCTAATCATCAACTAGGTCACATATGCAAAATGACATGATCAGGGTTACATTTCATTCAGTGTAAGAGATTAGAAAGGGAAATGAGATTTGTTTCAGGGAAAAGAGCAAAGAAGTCAAATCAAAGGACAGAGATCAGTTGGGAAAGAGAGAATTTTTCAAAATGTCTTATCACTGCTACTAAAAACAATTTGTGTATCTCTGGGTATGAACAGTGACTTGTCTTAGAGTGGGTAATAACTCTTTGTTGTGAAACATTTTGAAGATTCCTTCTTTAAACAAAATATCACAAGTAATATTTTTGTTATATTCGATATTGTATTTACTATAGCTGTTGTTAAAAAATCATTTAAAACTTTGTTTTTATCAAGATATCATAGTGCATTAGATTGGATGTATAGGAAAACCCAGTAAAGTTGATAGGATGGATTTGTGGGTTTGCAATTTGATGTGGATCAAGGGTAGAGTTACTTTCTTGTCATCATTGGGTAAGAGTCTAAAAAAACTGATGTTTAAATACACAAAACATCTGGATACTGCTCTGAACATTTAGAACTTTACTGATGTGGGGCTGGAGATATGGTTCAGTGTTTAAGAGCTTTGTCGGTTCTTCAAGAGGACCTGGGTTCAGCTTCCAGAATCCACATTGCAGCCCTCAAATGTTCGTAACTCTATTGCCAAGTTATTCAAGACCTCCTTGAGCATTATATATGTGTGCTGTGCACTTGCATACATGCAGACAAAACACTTATACACATAAAATAAAAATAAAATAACTGAAAAACTAAAATTTTATAGCTGGAATCCCATCAAAATAGCAACAAAAGGTCTGAGATAATTGTATTTACTTCAAAATGCTCTCATTTAACACCTGAAAGTTAAACTTTGTTCCACTATTTTTGTGATTTCTTTACCATGTAGTAAACAATTTCAATTAGATGCTGTTAAAAAGGCTAATAATACTTTTCAGTGCTAAAAGGATCCCTTGGAACGGTCTTGGATGCCTGCCTGATTACCAAAATTTTTCATAGTTGTAAACTTTACAGACATATAAAACACAACTCTTTTAAGAAAAAGCTTTTTTTTGGCTTATTTAAAGTACATCTTTAGAAATTTAATGTATTGTATTTATTTTAAAACATATCAACAGAGAGTAATTTACTGAAAATTTTGAGAATAAACTCAGTACTAAGTTTGAAAGGAGAATAACTACCAACAAAGATAAATAGTTAAGTGACCTTTAGTCAAGGAGATGCTGGACACACTTGCTAACAAATTTGGACCAATATATATTAAGTTGATTTTTCATATACGTATAAGAAAAAATACCATTAATTGGTGACACTCAGCTACATTTTGCAATCTCTCGTTTGTCCATTGGATATTGGAGCTGCCTATTAACATAGGGTAGAAAAACCATATAAACAAATTTACTTTTGCATGTGATTATGTGCAACCATGTACATATTTGCAAATATAAATATGCATTTGCATATGTTTGCGCGTATGCTTGTGCCCAAGAGCCTGTGTGGTGGAGGAATCTAGTTTAGAGCTAGTACTGAGGAAAGAATGCTAATAAGACAGTTCAGAATTTCTCTCCTGGAGAACTTAAGATCTTGGTGATACATAGGCATGTGTTGAGGCTAAACAGCTTGTGAAACAGAAGTATATATTTTATGAGGAAATTCTTTTCAGAAAAGGTTTCATTTAGAAGACAACATCATGGCACAAACCAGGAAATCTTGTGACTGGCCATGATTGTAGGGGTGGATGGCATAGCATTGTCTTAATGATACACAGTACCTCCAATGAGTACAACTTATTTCATTACGACTGTCACTGTCTGAGCAGAGGATGTAGGAAAATACATATGAGCCAACTGGTATCCAGAATGACAACTGTGAACTGTGAGCAATATCAATGGCATTGTACTTTTGTAAATTCAAAATAAAAAATTCAAGAGAAGGCTTGTGAATATTTTTTTATAGAGAAGGCCTTAATCACATTTACATTTTCAACATGATTAATGTAGGAAATGGATATGAATTTAGAAAGACATTAAGTTGAGACTTGCTGTAAGTACTCACCATGGCCACATCTCATACTAGTGTTAATGTCTACATTACAAATGTGCAGCAAAGGCTAATATGTCAAGTCTTTTGCCACTGCCCGTGGAGATGCTGGGGGGGTGAATGTGACTAGATGGAGGAAGTTAAGGGCTAGGATATGTCTTTACAGTAGACACTGAGACCCAGACTCTTCCATCCCTCTTCCTTCCATCTTATCCCCATACTTTCTTCCTCTCCTTCTCAGTTTCTCTCCCTTACTTTTTGAATGCCATGAGGTTAATGTGTTTGCTATATCACCTGCTTCTACCCAGATAAACTGGTCCAAGTGGATATGAAAGTGGAGTCACCGTGGACCAAAACCTGTCAGTCTATGCCCTAACATGAACTTTTCTCCACCTTACATTGAGTTCTATAGCTTGCCACAGTGACAGCAAGCTGGACAACACAAACTGTATCATGAACATGGACTAAAGATGTCCTTCAGATGTACAGCAGAATAAAAGGGTCTTTTCACTCCCATGGTAACTAGCCTTTAGGAGACAGATTCCTAGATGTGAGAAAATAAGCAGAGAACGGTATATGTGACCTGGGTTGGGGAACAGGAACTGGATGCATGGTCTTAAAGAAAGGAATCTTCAGGGGGAAGTGCTATCAATGCCTATCTAAACATGCAAAGCTCCAGACACTAAATATTGATCCAATGGAAAAGTTAATCAAACTGGAAATGGGTTTGTAACTTAGAGTATAAAACAGCAAGAATTTCCATGCCAGTCATTCATCTGCAAGACTTTCTTCTACAGGGTGGAGGTACAGCATGCTCATTAGAATCTGACACACACTGATTTCAAGTCCACTGCTTCGTCAGTGTTCTTGAGAAACTTGTTTATTTTTTTAACTTTCAAAGAGATATAATGTAGTTGGAGATAATGTAAGTATTTGAAATGATATTCACCCAGCCCAGGTAATTTTGAAGACAATCTGTTTCCAAGGTTTTGCCTATTTGTCTGCGACCTGGCAGGTTCTGTCATCACTAACCCTGCATAAACATCAGCCAATTACTTGCAGACAGCTTAATCATTCTTTGCCAGGTAGCTGAACTATGATCCCTTGCTTCCTACCTGAGTCTATGAGACTCTGACAGAAATATTTTCTATCATTTACAACTAGAAGGAAGGGGGTAGACCCATTTATTTTCCTTTCTTGTCAAAACAAACTACCTTGAAAAATAGCTGCTTGTTTGGCAGTATTTAAAAAACAAGTTTCCTGTTACAAACCCATGACCAGATAACTCACTATGAAATTAGCTTTCCTTCCTCCCCTTACACTTTAACTTTTCTTCAAACTTAAAATTTCTGGAAAAAAGTCCATGGATAACAATTTCCCTAAAAATTGTTCTTGTGGTAAGATATTCTCAATAGCTAATATACAGATAAAATGGGAATAGGGAAATGCTTACCTGAGTGATGTGGCATGGTGACTAAGACTTTTTTCTCATGATTAATTGCCATGAATTAATGAAAGGTGCAGCAATAGGGGCTTCACAGTGATGGGGATTGAAATGGCCCAGATGTGCAATAATAATAACGGTCTCAGGATGGGCTGATATCTGTTGATGCCGTATTACGAGGAAATTGGAAGCCAATTTCTAACTCAAAACTCACAGTACCTCCCGCAGGGCTGCTGTGCCAGTGTTTGAAGAGAAACTCTACTCCAACTGATGCATGCAGAGCTGCTCAAAGAGAGGCACGGATTCTAATTGTAGCCCTGGCAGAGCCGCAACTGCAAGTGCTGTCTCAAAACATTCCCTGCATGGAGATTCGAACTTTTCAACAAAGGACATGGGACACAGGGACTTACCATGGTGATTGTATGGTTGTTATAGAAAATATCCCCGAATATAAGTTGCTATGCTGACTTCTCCAATTAAATTCTGGCCCCTTGCAAATAAAGCCCAGAGTGCAGCCTTTGTGGCTTTTTCTGACAGCAGGGGGATCTTTCACTTTCCCTATCACTTACGTTTTCAGCTTGTGTGCTTAGCTTATTGATCTTCTGGTGCCAGGAGTCTGCTCTTAATTGTATACTAGCGACACTTTTTTTTTTTTTTAATGTAATGGTACTCGAGTTTACACTGTCTCACACTCTATGACAAATGACATCAGTTCCCATATGGGGATCTTTGGAGCGCTTTATTGGGCAGCCAGCTTCTCTCTCTGTGGTACTCTTCTGGACACGGGACAGGGGAGTGTAGCATGAATCTTAATAGTTCTTATTAATAAAATCAAACCTCAGCCAGGTATTGGGGTGAACACTGGAAGATCAGAGAGACAGACCAAGCCACAGCTAACCTCACCTTGCCAATTCCTCAGCTGATCTACTTTCCTCAGACTGGAGACCTCTGAGTCCTCATCTCCAAATGACTCTCAGCTGAACTGCTGCTAGAAGCCTAAATGATTAACCAGGCCAAATGCCTCTCCAGGGCAAATGCCTCTAGTTTCTGGTCCTCACGCCTTATATACCTTTCTCCTTTCTACCACCACTCCCTGGGATTAAAGGCATGTGTCACCACGCCTGGCCATTTCCAATGTGGCCTTGAACTCACAGAGATCCAGAGGGATTTCTGTCTCTGGAATGCTAGGATTAAGGGCGTATGCTATCACTGCCTATCCTCATGTTTAATATTGTAGCTGTTCTGTCTCTGACCCCAGATAAGTTTATTAAAGTACACAATATTTTGGGGAACACAATACCACCACAGGGGAGAGAGATCTGCTTCCCTCAGAAGCCTGAGCTTCATTGGCCAAAATCTTACTTCCCTCCTTTAAACTTCTCTTCAAGGTCTACCTGATGTGGTTCAAATTTGCATAGATTAGCAGCTGAATGAGCCAGCAAGTAGCAAGCCCATGTATCCTCAGTCCTTGGGAGGTAGAGGAGACTGTGAGTCCTAGGCCAGTCTGGTTTGTATACAGAAACTTTGTTTAAAAAATGCACACCTTCTAAGGGAATGGGTATCTGTGCAGGGGGAGAGTCCATAAAACCTCCACCCTACACAAAGGACTGCCTGCAGCTAACGGATGATGAGAGTGGGAAAAATAGTCTTACCCCAGGAGAAAACAACAGCTGACATCATACATACGAGATGAAAGGAGTATCGGCTCAGGAACCCCAAGACCAAGTTCTCAGCCCAAAGGAGTTGGATTTGCCCCTGAGGGACAGAGAGCGGGGAATAACAGACAAAGACAGGAGACAGAGGACTGCAAAGTAGGAGAAGGGACCAAGGGATAAGGGGCAAGGGTATTTGTCCTAGGGAGACAGGCCTAAGAAACCAACAGTTTATAAAGGCACAAAGAGGACCCCTGCGTTAGGATGAGGTGGTTAGCTTTAACTGGGCATGTTAATTAGGTAAGCCCAAGGAGGCTTTCCTTACTGGACTTCAATACTTTGATAGCTCCACCCTGGCAGTCAACTTCAGGAGCAAGAAGTGGCCAAAGAAGGGAATAGACCTTGTTGGCAAGGCAGAGGGAATGGGATAGAAGAGCAAGGCCTGCCAGAGCCAGGCTTGCCAGGCCCGGGCTGGCCAGAGTTCCTTCCCATCTGACATGATACAGACGGAATAGTGAATATATATTATTTATTTTTATATTCATTTATTTTTGTATATTCATGCAATATATATAATAAATGTACATATATATTCATGGAATATAATTAATATAAAAAGAGTCCTTAAATTTAAAAGTGAGCAAGAAGGGGTATATGGGAGAGTTTGGGGGATGGAAAGGAAAGGGAGACACATGTTGTGATTATATTACAATCTCAAATATTAGAGATATAATTTAAAAGTTGGACATATTACTATATATCAGGCTAGGCTATACTTTGCACATTATTGAATTTCCTTCTGGTATCCTGATTCATGCTTTGTTCATGTTACTTAAGCTAAATGTACCATCACTAGCTGCTGTTGACTAGTTAACTGCTAACTTAAAACACATCTCCAGTTTGGTTTCATAGGCATCAACTGAACAAATATGATGTGATTTTCCCAGAGAGTCAGCATTCCTCCAGATTTCACAGTTCAAATTGTAATGGTTACATCTCTCAACAGTTAAAATTCTCAATACTGACACTAGTCAATATCATATATCTTCAGACTCCATTCTCTTCTTACAGTTTTCATTCTCTAGACTTAAAATAATTCGGTACTGACACTGATTTCTTCCTAAAGTTTTATGTCCTAACATAGATCCAGTTGAAAGCATTTTTTACTCATCTCTTTATTGTCATATACTTGAAAGTTCTTTCTCAGCCTAGTCAAAGAAGCTGTTAATGGAAGCCATGACTAATCCAGTCAGGTAGTAGTAAACCTCTCCAGTCTGTTTTTATCGGTGTAACAGAACTTCCCAGTCTGGGTCATGGAAGATGAAGTCCACGATGCCAGTTTAGCTCCTCTGGCTTGTAAGCTATATCTCCATGGTTTTACAGTGCAGAAGGGTTTTCAGGGTAGAGTAGATTTGTTGCACAAATCCTAAATGGTCTTATAATAAAAACCCGGAGCCAGCTATCAGGGTGAAAGCTGAAAGATCAGAGAAACAACAAGCCACAGCTACCACCTCTTACCTCACCAACTCCTAAGCCTGACAGAGCCTCTGCAAGAGAGAGTGAATTTCTGTCTCCTCCCACCTTATATTCCTTTCTCTGCCCAGTCATATCACTTCCTGTTTCAACCTTCCTAGTGCTGGGGTTAAAGGTGTGTGCCACCACTGCCTGGCTCTGTTTCTTTTCTTTATACTGGATTACTCTCGTGTGGCCCAGTGCAGCTTTGAATTTACAGAAATCCAGAAGGTTCTCTGCCTCTGGTGTGTGCCACCACTGCCTGCTCTCTATGGCTAACTCTGTGGCTAGCTCTGTCCTCTGATCTTCAGGGAAGCTTTATTTCTTAGATTACAAATGATATATCACCACACAGATTATTCCAGCAGATAGAAAACTAAAGGCAACTCATTCATAAGGTCTTGCTTTTGTAAGAACTAATTGTTCATTTGTAACTGACTTAATCCCATCCATACATCACTGTCACCAACCTACTGACTCCCTCCTTTAGTCTATATTGTGTAAACTCCCACAACATGAACACTGCCAAACTTTGGACCAAGCCTCCATCAAATGAACTCATGGGGGCATGCTGAATCAAAGTCATGACAGAGATATTTAAAATAAGTTGAGTTTGAACTTTAATGAAGAACTTATAAAATTCTATGGGATAGTAAATATAACTAATGTATTTTTGTTTTAGTCATTAATATTCCCTAAATTATGAAGATTAGTCTTTCTTTCAAAGAAGAAAATTAATATTAATTGCACACCTAAAAGAAAGATAAATATGGCTCTCTACTCTAGTTCCTAGAAGATATTGCCTTGAATTTAAATTCTGGCTACCTTAGTCATCATCAGTGACATGTGCTCGTGCTTCCTATCATCATGGATGGATTTTCTCAGGAACATTTCTCATGATATTTGGTCATGCTTCAAAGAATTTCTGGCAACCCTACTCTTGTTTAGGTGACAAGGTTGTCTGTATCATGGCAAATGCATATGAGCTGACTGACCTCTATATCTGTACTGACCTGTTTCAGATCAGTGCTTATCTTCAGTAAAGTACATTAATATTTGATTTTATTACATCTTCAGCAATTTACTGTGGCCTAGAGGGCTGTGAATATTACAGTTTTTCATTTCTATCTCAGATAACCTTTGTTCCACCTTTGGAAACAGCCTGTACCAATGGATATAGAGAGGAGGGTCAAAGTAGAATGACTGGATAAAGGAGTTCATCATAAGTCCTCAGTTCTAATAACAATTTGAACACTATTTTAATTACAGAAGAGAATTATCTGTATGCCACATTTTCCTTTCACATATATAAATATGAATTCACATGTGGAACTACAACACACACATACATACATATATATATATATATATATATAAAAAATCATTATTAAATTGTCTTCTGCCAAATTCTGTACATGGAAGTAAGCTTAGTTAATCTGTATACGAATTTGTAACATCGATAATGAAATCAGATTAATTTTTCAGTACAGCCATGGGACTTTCTCAAATATACAACATAAAAAGGAGAATATGAAATGCAAAATAAAGGCATCCAGAATTTAAGGCAAATTATGGGAAAAATGACAGTTAGTGATTAATAGTTTAGGTAATACTGACTGAAAAAAGCGCATAAGTTGTAGATTCAAACTGTAGCCATGAAAGCATGGAATAAGAACAATTGAGGAGTAAATGTGGATTCAGAAGTTTGGAACTCAGCATCCTTCCTTTCACTCCTGTTATACTGAGTCACAAAATATGTACACATTTACACACAAATATGGAGTCAAGATTCAGCCTTAAATGTCTTCCTCCATCCATCTCCACATTATTTTTGAGATAAAGTCTCTCACTGAACCTAGTGCTCATCAATTCTTGTAGGAAATCAGGGAAGCCTAATTCCACAGATCTTCTAGTCTCCAACCCTCCAGCCATGAGGCTACAGACCGCTGCTGTCCTGTTTGGCAGCATCTGTTTTCTGAGTGAGCTGTCTCCACAGACTCTAGAGTTCTCACTTTCTGGAGCACATTTTCACTCAGACTCTGTGGATATGATATCACCACAATGAATTTTTGTTAATGCTGTTGTTGTTGAGATAATTTGAAAAATTATGCTTCATCTTAAAAGTTTTGTGATCATGAAAATTGTTTTTAGCCAAAGTTAACATGAAAGACAAAGTAAGCCACAACCCTTCGTTTTGGTAATTTAGTGTTATTATTGATAATAGACTTTTTTCTTTCCAGAGTCAGACTAATATGTTCTTGTGGGTATTATCCAAGTATGTTATTTTGTAGGGCTTCTAGGAATCTTCTGCGAATTCTTTAATCTTCTTATATGTATGCTATTATTTATTTTTTTAGAGAATGAAAGTATCACCGTTACTTTCACATTTATATCCTTTCAAAGAAAGAAAAAAATGGCACAGAATTCCCAATTAATATTGGAGTGAAATATTCTCATAAAAGTGGTATTCAATATATTTATTTTCACATGAAATTTCTGAGGTAGCTATTCTTTGACCTTGTAATATTTTATTGCACACCATTGATATGTTATTTCCTAACCTGTTTCTTTTAAAATGACTTTTCTCTACATTCTATACTTTTTACTAGAAACTTGATTCAGAAACATACAAATATATTTAAAAGCTACCAAAATTTTAATTCTAAACATTCACAATGATTGGAATATCAAACCATACATTGCTATCACAAGTACAGTATATATTTCTTACAAAGCCAAATCTAGTTTTTCAATTATTGATATTAAATAATCTTATATTATAGTCAGACAAATGTAAATGAAATTATATAGTTTAATTGATTTCTGACATCTTAAATACAAAGAAATAGCAGAGAAGAAAGAACTCTAATTGATATTTGCAGACACACAAGCTGTGCCAGTTCATAGTGAAAATGTGGCTTTTCTCATTGTAGTGTTTTGGAGAGTGTCTCTGTATGCATTTTCATATTACTAACTTTTCACAATAGTTTGGCATAGTCTAGGCTCATGGCATTACAGAAACAAACAGAACAGAATGGTCTCCTTCTTGCTTCAAACAACCCTTTGGTAGAAGTCAGATTGCACAACCCACAGAGGTTCTTACCTGATCCTCCGCAAAGAGGATAGATATAAATTTTAGAGCGTCTCTGGAACATAGTGTCATGACTCATTCTCAATTTTAATTAAAAGGCAGCTTTATAATTTCATTTTTTATTGAGCAAGCAGGTTGCCAAGGTGCCTCAATTTTCATGTAGCAGCAAGTTTACCATCCTTCAGCATAACTAGTGGAGTCACCCAAAGACTGTTTTATTCTGCACTCTTAGTTATAATCCATATGATATAAGCACATTTAACTCTGTAGGTGTGGTTTTGACTGACAGGAGCCAGTTTTAACACCTTTGATGGATTTCCAAAAGTCAGAGAATGTCATGTCTCAGTCCTTGGTTTCACAAATAGAAATGATAACAGTGTTAGGTAATTATTCTGTGAAGCAAACTATCTGAAACTCAGGACTCAAGATGTTACCAGTGTATTTTTTCCTGTCATTGTCTGGGAGATGCCTCAGATGGCTGAGTTTTCCTTCCTTCTGAGAATACATTTAGCTATCATGTGACTGTGTAAACAGTTCAAGACCTTTCTGTCATCGATGTGATAACAAGAGCAGAGTATTGCACAAGGCCTTTCTTCTCATCTTTCTTTCAGTCAAACTGTCTTCACTGTTCTTAGGGCAGCAGTCCTCCAGAACCAGATTAAAATAGGGGAAACTATAGTCTGGATATATTGTCTGAGAAAACAATCTATTTTTAAATATTTTACTTATTTATTCTTCTTTCATGCAATAAATCCCAACCACAGCCTCTCCTCCCTCCTACCACAAGGACACTTGCTTAACTATATACAGCAGCTTTATTCATAGTATCCAGAATCTGGAAACAGCCTAGATATCCTTCAGCCAAAGAATGGATAAAGAAAATACGGTATATTTAAACAATGGATTATTACTCAGCTGTTAGAAAAAAATATCATGAAAATTTCAGGCAAATGGATTGAACTAGAAAAATCATCCTGAGTGAGGCAACCCAGACCAAGAAAGACAAACATGGTATGTGCTCACTCATTAGTGAATATGAGCTATTGAGTAGAGTAATCACACTACAATCCACAGATCCAGAGACAGATAGGAGAGATTTAAGGGGGGGTGCATGAATCTTGCTGGGAAGGGGAAATAGAATATTTTGTGGGTAGACAGGGCATTTAGGGGGCAATATGGAGGCTAGTGTACTGGAAGCTTCCTGGAATCTATGGAATTCATACTAGTGAGGAGTCCTAGTAATGGAATATATGGAGCCTAAAATGGTCATCTTCTGTAGCCAGACTAGGCTTCTAGTATGAGACTTGAACACCAACCCAGCCAAAAAAATCTACGACCTACAACCTGGCTTGTCCACAAGATATGCTGGGGCTGGGGCCATGTTGGCTTAGAGCTTGTGGGAGTGGACAACCAGTTACTGGTCTAACTTGAGGCCCATGCCATGAAGAATCTATTTTTAATAAAAAGGGAAAACATACAAACAAAAAAGAAACAAAATGTCTTGAGTCCTTGATTTTAGAATTATAAAATGTTACTTTTGACACATTCTGAATTGGCCAAAGCAGTTCATAAAGCCAGTCAAAATTCAGAGTCATTAATGGACTTTAACTCTTTTTTTCTTTTGTTTGTTTGTTTGTTTTTCGAGACAGGGTTTCTCTGTGTAGCTTTGTGCCTTTCCTGGAACTCACTCTGTAGCCCAGGCTGGCCTTGAACTCACAGAGATCCACCTGGGTCTGCCTCCCGAGTGCTGGGATTAAAGGCGTGTGCCACCACAGCCCGAGGACTTTAACTCTTAATAAGAGAAACAGAATGAAAACACCTCATTTTAAGATTGGGAAAGTTTTCTCTCCTGTGGTGAGATGGCATTGGGGGTTATTGTTTATTTCCAATTAAAAGCTGGTTCTTTCAAATAATGGAGCCACACAAGAGTAAAGAATGGAAGTAAGATTGGGATTGATCATCGGTCTTGACTGCATTGGTGGAATGATATGTGTTCAACATACACTCTGCACAATTGCATGTCTCTCTCAGCAAGTACTCTTAGATTCATTACTGAGTGCATTGGTGAACAATGTTAAGAGAAGACATTTTTCTTGGGAGTACACCAAGAGGACAAGATAAATGTTGAAGAAAGAGTCTCTGTATAAAAGATGATAAAGTAACTTTTGGGGGTGGCAATTAGATAACATTTGGAATAGTATTCTGGCAATGTATTTCAGATATCAAAAGTAGAGCAGCTAAAATGTCATTAATCTATATGTTCTGTAATTAAAAAAAATAGTTCTCTCTCTCTCTCTGTTTTTCAAGACAGTGTTTCTCTGTGTAGCCCTGGCTATCCTGGAACTCAGTTTGTAGGACAGGCTGGCCTCAAGCTCACAGAGATCCACCTGCTTCTGTTTCCCGAGTGCTGGGATTAATGGTGTGCACTACCACACCTGACTCAGAAACTCTTAAATGTCAAAAAATTCTCAAGTAGCTAGATAATATATCACTTTACTTACATGAACTACTGTCATCAGAAGTTATTAGTGGACATAACCTCATAGATTATGAAGAAACATAAGGTGTATAGACAAGAGCATGGGACTCGCATATTGAGGACATACTGTAATGCAGTAGTCCTTTGAAGCATGGATTATTCAACTCAGATTTTTGTTACATAGGGTAAGCTTTAAAAGGACTAATTGGGGCTGGAGAGATGGCTCAGCGGTTAAGAGCACTGACTGCTCTTCCAAAGGTCCTGAGTTCAATTCCCAGCAACCACATGGAGGCTCACAACCATCTGTAATGAGATCTGGTGCCCTCTTCTGGCCTGCAGGCATACATGCAGGCAGAACACTATACATAATAAATAAATCTTTAAAAAAAAAAAGGACTAATTATTTAGCAATCATTTGGAGAAGATGGGAAGTTTTCCAACACTGTCATATGAATAATTTAAAAATATGATTGTTTGCTATGAAGGATGGAGGAAAGCTATACCATATATGACAATATAGTTTTGAAAGGACAGACAAGAATCTGTTACAGTTAACTTTGCAAAGGAAAAAAAGGAAAGGATAAGAAGGAGAGAGATAATACGTTTCATGTACGTCTTTCATAAAATTTTTATTTTGTCACACACACACACACACACACACACACACACACACACACACATATATATATATATATATATATATATATATATATAAATAAATCATGTAACCCTCACATGTTTATTGAAGTGACACTGAGGATCCATCATGGTGAGAAAAGAATGACTAAACTACATTCCACATTACCACATGAATTTTCCAATCTGCCCAACTCAGAAGCACACTACCTAATGTTTTCAAATATTACCTTTATTTAAAAAAATAAAAAAGGGAAAATATGCCAATTTGCACAAGGATATAAACTTGAAATCCCCTCAGCTTACACTAATGGTGGCAGAGATCTGATGAGACATTGTATCATCTAATTAATTCCATTGTATGAATTGTGGCCCTAGTGCAAACCCAGTGGGCAGTCATAGGATAATATTTCTCTACCCATGAACTAATTGGCATGAATGCATCTTTATATTGTGGCTGGCCTCATTAGAACCAATCTTTAACTACCTTAGTGGGTTACTTACTGCTTAGAAAGCAGAGTCTGGCTTTATTATTGCACAGAGTTAAGGTGTAGAAGTTAAAAAAAATTCAGGTTGGAAAAAGATGGAATTACTCATGTAAGACTAGGTTTCTCAATTTAAACTATTTCTCCATAATTGTTTTAAACAAATACTAAAAGAAGTCCAATCTCTAAAAGGCATTTTTGGAGGAAAGTAGGAGGAAATCAGTATCCTGTAGCTGGCACTCTACACCTAGGGAATATTAAGAATCTTTGCATTTAGCCAATTAAGTTAGTACCTGCTTACTGACTAGAAATAAACACCTCACAATAGGAATAAAATGTCCTTCTTGCTAACAAATTGCATACTCTGTGATGAATGTGATGATCATGGGATGCTGCATTCTGCAAACACAAACCATCCGTGCAGAGACAGGCAGGGCCTTCTTAAATGTTTCACACCCTCTGCACTGTAACTGTCTCTGTTGTCATGTTTGTGATCATTATTGTGGAAAGCCTTGTGAGGAAGGGTACTTAGAAACACCCTTTTGTTCTTTGTCCCACTAGGGAATTCAGAATCTATGGCAAATCAGGCCCATTAATTACGTAAGGAAGATGAGCACTATGATACAGAACATTAAGAGAAAATATTGCTAGTGTCAGTGTTTGCAAATGGTTCATAAAAAGGAGTTTCCTTTCTGCATGTAGCTGGTGAGTGTGGTGATGATTATGTGGGCAATATCAGCAGTTATGGTACTGGATATGTGGATAATCTCATCAATAATCACCCAATGTGCCATATGATATACTTGAACATTTTACTTTGACAATTTAAATATTAAGTTTGTGGCTACGTTGTTTTCCCTTGTGAATTTTACAGGGGTATATTTTATTGTGTTAGGAGCTCCTTAAAGGAGCTATAACCTCTGGTTTGATCAGGCACTCAAACTGTGTTCACTGACAGTGAAATAAATAAATCAGAACAAACGTCAGTCAGGAGTTGTTCCGTGACAGCCTCTTTTTGAGATCTAGGATTACCATTTAACAGCTTCTGATACTAAGTCCTGTTATACAATTTCAGTAATAGCTGTATCCACAACAACTGACTTTGTTGTGATTAAATGATATAAAACAGAATAAAAGTTTAGATCAGTATCTGGCTCACTAATCAGAAACATCATTTTCAGTGTTTCACATCATTACCTTAAGTACATGTAGTATAATTTGCTTAATTATCCCTTCATTATTTGTTTCCAAAATTTTTACAATTCATGCAAGTTTGATGAAATTCATTTATTTTGTCTATTGCATTAATCTTATGAAAATGTAAAACCTCTTAAATGTCCTGCATATTACTCTCTAAAAAGGAAAATTAAGTACCCATACCCCATTTTCATCAGTTTTGAGATTCCTGTTGCCAACCTCTTTTCCCATTTTGATCCATTCTTAGGTTCTAATGGTAGTCTTCTTTTATTGAACAACGGCTCACCACCACCACCATTCACTGCACTGTTTTTCTTTTGTTATTTAAATGGTTATTTTTAGCTTCCATGTGCCTCTCCTTTCTAGGAATAAAGTACTCAATGTGCATCACTACATGAATGCATATTTTTTAAATTATAGACTTGATTTTATTACAACAATATGGTACATTCAGATGTAGTTTATGAAACATTAATCACAGCAGGAAAATAGATACAATGGATTTCAGTGAACAAAAATTCTACTCTGTGATAGACAGTGTGAAAATAAGAAATTTCAAGTCATGAACTTGAAAATAATACTTGTAATACATATGAATGAACAAGAATTTTCAAAACAAAGAATTTTATAAACTCTATAATAAAAAGCAATGGGCAAACTAGTTAAACAGAGACTTCATATGGAAGATATGTTAAGTGGCAGCAGAGCTTAAGATAATCAGTTCCTAAAGTACACTATTAAGATGCATATCAGTATCATTCTATACACATTCATTTGAATCATGAATCTGATGATATCCAATGCTTGTAGAGATAAGAACGACAGGGTATGACATATCTCTATATACTGGGAGTGTGAGACCATGCAATCATCATAGAAAGCACTTTAGGAAGTTCATTATAAGATAAAGTGAATATTTTCTGTGTGACATTGCAAATCCTCTGAAGAGGAATGAAGAAATATATGCCCACACACAACTTTTCCTTCAAAGTTCATAGCAACTTCTGTGGATAAACTTTTAATTTTAGATTAATATAAGTATAACATTTTTCTTTTTCCTTTTTTTCCTCTACTCTCCCATACCTCCTTGCTGTCTTTCAAATTCATTGTCTCACTTTTACTAGTTGTTGAATGCATATATATGTATATATATGTATATATTCCTATGTGCATATATATATGCAACTATAACTGATCAGTATGTATATTATTTTATGTATGTTTTCGGGGTTGATCATTTAGCACTGGACAAACAACTGTTGTCTTTGTCTGCAGTTACCTGTGTTGATTTTCCCTATCAACATTAGCATGTTTTTTGGTGTTGGCCTTGCTCATGTTTGGGCAATTATGTTGGTGAGACTTGATCAGTGTAGCTTCTGATATTACTAGAAGTCAAGAACTTGACACTAGGAGAGAATTTTGTTGTTCACTCAGCACTATTTTTCAGATTCAGTGTGTAGTGGTATAGTTCCATCTTATCCATTGCTCTAGTTTGCTTCATATTCTAATATATGTTTCTTCCATGTTGCATCTGTCTTCTCTCACTCGTACAAGCACCTGGATTTCTTCTAACCTTATGCACCCAAAACAATGCTTTGATGTGACAACATTGAAAGTGCTTCCTGCATCTTTTTGTTTCTTTGTTTTTATTTTCTTCAGTAGTGTGTTTTCTGACATGCAAAGTTAAACAGGCTAATCTCAACACTTTCTAACATATACACTGTGCAGGAGTGAATATCATAATCTATATTATATCCAACAGTATATGAGAACTGTTTCTTGGGACTACACAACTAATCTCACTAGAAATAAGTACACTTACCATACAAGCCTGATGACCTGAGTTAGTTACTTAGAACCTAAGGACTAAGGAGAAAACACAGTTGCCTTCTGACTTCCATTTGTGGATCATGTCATGACACTACCCACACACAGCACATCATGCACACACACAAAATAATAAGAGCAAATAAAATTAAAGACAAAGATTATTTCTTGCCCATATTCTTAGTAATATTTTACATAAGTTTCTAAATATTGCTAATTGGAAAAGTGCTAAGCTGTTAGCTTTAATTTGCATTTCTCTAATTACTTGTGAAAATGAGTGGCATTTCTTTTTTTTCCCCAGACATCTAGGGCTTTGTTATTTAATACTGAGAGTTAACTTTGATATCTGTTATGAAGTTTGCTAACTTCTTCCTGTTGGATAAATGTAGCTAGAGTTTTCCTGCCTGGCCCACAGTCAGGATAAATCTCTTTCACCTGCCAGTCCCACAGATGCTCAGACCCAACCAAGTAAACACAGAGACTTATATTGCTTACAAACTGTATGGCCGTGGCAGGCTTCTTGCTGACTGTCCTTAGAGCTTAAATTAATCTATTTCCATAAATCTATATCTTGCCACATGGCTCGTGGCTTACTGGCATCTTTACATGCTGCTTGTCCTGGCGGTGGATGGCAGAGACTCCCTCCGGCTCCCTGTTCTTTTTATTCTCTCTGTTAGTCCCGCTTATACTTCTTGCCTAGCCACTGGCCAATCAGTGTTTTATTAGCAACACATTTGCCATACAGAACATCCCACAGCAGATAAAGACTATTTTAATATTACAGTCTTCTGTTTTCAGATGCCATAAATAATTTTACACTGTTTTATCTCCTTTAAACATAAAATACTGACTTGAAAATAAAACTCAAATATGTTTAAGTTTGAAGTTTTGCTTTTATTTTATGAAATTCTTAATAGTGCCTTTTAAAAATCTCTATTTTCTCTGATAATATACATTTCCTTATGTTTTCTACTTGATATATGGTTTTGACTAGTATTTTAATTGATTTATATAAATTGTACATAGTAATGTGATTTATTAAGACATTTTTAAGTAAATCATGCACTTTAACTTTATTCCCTCATATACTTTCCACTTTCTCTTTTCCTTAATGCCCTTTACTTACTCCAGATAAGTTAGTCTCTTCTACTTTCCTTTCACTAATTAGACACTTGAATACAGACAAACACACATAATACACACACACATGCATGTGAATGTAAAGTCTAGGATCTGCATTCAGTATTAGTCTTCCACATTCCTGCTTATTTTGCTTAATGTGATTATTTCCAGTTGTATCCATTTTTCCAGAAAAATGACAATTTTATATTCATTATTGGAAGAGACTGAAGGTACTTTCTATCTATAACTTGGCTATTCTAAACAGTACAGTGTAATAAACATAGAAGTATAAGTATCTTGGTGGTGTGCTTACTTAAAGTCCCTTGGAGATACCAGTATTTACTCAGGAATAGTACAGTTGTGCCACAGAGTATTCATATTCATAGTATTTTCAAGAACAAACCAAGTCATTTCTGAGAAAAGGGAATCTTTAAAACAGTCTCCAAGGCATTGGATTGCAGACAAGTCTGTGGAGTATCATATTGATTAATAATTGATGTGCAAGCTAACTGTGAACAGTGTTGCCCCTTGGAGGTAGTCATGGGTTGTATAAGAAAGTAGACTGGGCAATCATGGAAAACCAGCCAATAAGCGACACTCTCCCATGGCCTCTGCAACATGTATTGCCTCCAGATTACTGTCTTGTTTGGATTCCTACCCTGACTTCCCAGGGTGATGACTATAAGTCATAAAATGAAATGAACGTTTTCTCCCCAAGTTGATTTTTGTCATAGTGTTTTCTCACAGCAATATAAATGTTAAGTAAGTCAACCCTGAGTATTATATTCACAAGTCTTCCTTTCTGTGTGGAGGGTTCTGTCTGATAGCAGCACATGGGATAAATGATTGAGGTAAGGAATAGGAAGCAAGAGGCAAGTCTGAATAAATTAATATATAATATATAATATTGATGTCACTTACTGAGGGACTGCTGAATAGAACATAACTCCATAATCTTCTTGTTCTAAGCAGAAATACTTGTATCCATGTTAAGCTGCTTTTTATCGAGTCTTCAAACTTAACCAAGTTACAATTACCCCTTTTTCACTTTGTATGTAGGTTCATCCTTTACACAGATCATCTTTTCTTCTGCTTTTCATTCTGCAATGGTGTGGGCTTTTGCTAACATGTCTGCTGGTCTCTATTTTGTAGAGCTATCCTGCACTTCAACACTGAGATATCTGATCCCTTGCCTCTGTCAGATTATGTTCTTGGAATCATTGCTTCTCAGTATCACTATTGATGAGGGCATCAGGAAATGCTCCAGAGGTTTTGTTGTTGTTATTTAAATATTTTTCAGAATTTCATAGATAAGAATTGCATTTACATCATTCCTCCCTTTACCCTACCCATTCCAACTCCTTATATGCCCCATCACAAGTTCATGCTTTTTAATTATTATTTTTACATGTATATACACATGAATATATATAGTGGGATATTTTGATTGCACTCTGACACTCCTGAGACAATAAAGTTTACCTTGAATCAGAGAGTGGAGCTAGCTACTTGCTGACCAGAATTAGCCATAGAATTTTATTTTTGAGGACTCAGGACATATAGAGAGACACAGGAAGTAATAGGGAGTGGCTTAGAGAGATGCTCAGCCTTTTTGGATCAAGGAAGGAAAGAGAGAGGCAGTCATTGGTCGCTTTTCCAATGCTTCTCTGATCAATCAGGTTCTTACTCCAGTATCTGATTCCCAGGTTTTTATTGATAAAGAATAAATAGACAAATGCTTCACACACACACACACACATATATATATATATATATAGTCACTATATATATGAATATAGGTACACTATAAATAAATAAGTATATATATATACACACACATACATATATACATGTATGTATGTATATATATGTACACACACACACACACACACACACACACATATATATATATATATATATATATAGAGAGAGAGAGAGAGAGAGAGAAAGATTTTCTATTTCTCAGTGAATGTCGATCATTTGTAGCTCTTCATCTAGGGGTTTGGGCCACATGAAATTTTCTTTGTCAACATTGACACGTCAACTTTTGTTGTCATTATACTGATCTTATTCAGACAACCATATTGGTTAGAGTTCATAGAGTCAAATGTATAATAAACTATCTAACAAAAGCTATCCTTGTCTTCTGTTCTTATAGTGTTTCCTCTCCCTCTTCTAAATATCCCTGAGCCTTAGGGGTAGGGCTTGCCTTACACATACATCAGCCAGAGTTATGCATCTCAAGTTACTTATTCTCTATATTATGACCAGTTTTGGATCTCTATAATAATTTCCATTTTTGTAAAAAGAAGTTTCATTGATGATAACTGGGAGCTTCATTTCTTTATAAAACAAAAATGCTAAATGTAAGTATAAAAATAAAATAAAACAAATAATATCAACAGATAATCCTCATGATGCTATTTATTTATCATAGTTTCTTTTCCAATATGCTTCTTATTAATGAATCAGAAAATTTTCTCTTCATGAACTTTATATTATATAGAAAGCAGTATGTTTAGTACTGTTTATTATAAAAGATGAATTTGAACCGTACTTTTATAAATCAATACTTTTACATTTCAAATTAAGAATTTTTGTTACTATAATAATAGTGAACATTTTGATTTTAAACATTTATTTGTTTGAGTTTACTTAGCTTATTTATATATGTATGTAAATATAAAATATACATTTTATTACAACAGTTCAAAGTTAAAGAGAATGGAAACTTTTATAATTACTAATTAGTATTTTTTACTTGTTTCTATCAGAAATAACCCTAGTAAACTGAATCATCTAGAGAGAAAATTTTGCACATATAGTTAATAAGGCACAGAAAAGCAAAATGTCATATGTTTTAAAATAATTTGAGACTGTTTCTTTGTATGAATATGAAAAAATTATTTCCCTTTTGGTTCATGTCTTAGTTATTTTCTTGTTGCTGTGTGATAAAATATCTTGACAAAAACAAATTAAGGGAGCCAGAAGTTTTCTTGTTTATAGTTCAAGAATACATTCTATCCCATCAGGAAATGAAGATGGATGAACGTGAAGCCTCTGGTGGCATTGCATCTACATTAGGATTCAGAGAGTGAATGTATGCAACCCTGACACATTTCCCATTTTTCCACGTGTAGAGATCGGGAACCCGGGTAGGGAGCAGTGGGCATGTCTTCCCACCTCGATGAATGTGATCAAGACAAGCCCCACAGGTCTGTCCAGGGATTCAGGTCCCAGGGGTTTCTAGGCTCTGTCAAGTTGACTGTCACCACTAACCATTACAGTTCAGAACTCAATTCGGAAAGCCTCTAAGAGACCCATGAGGCATCAAGGCACCACCACCGTAACTCTGATGGACATCATCTCGTTGACTTGGTTGTATGGATAAATTTACTTCTTTATCACTTTCCAAGTTTGTTTATGGAGGTAGACATATACTTGGAGAGGAAATTCACAAAGGTTTGCCTTATTAAATTTCTAAGTCTAAATTACGCCATTTTTAATTAGCAAGCGAAAACTATGCTTTAAAAAGCAATGATAAGGATTATGAAACAGCCAGAAGTGCAGTTTTCATTCTGTTCAGTTACACCTGCCGAATCCTAATACCACACAATCAAATAAAACATTAAAAAAAATCAGTGACTAAAATGTCACATACTTATTTTTGTCTATTGATCTCCTCCATTCTTATTAGAACACTAGAATTTCAGAGGTACAAAAGTCTAACAGTACTTTGACAGTGTCAACTACAGTTTAAATACTAATGCAATTTCATAATAGGCTCTCTTTAAATATTTTTCAAAAAATTGTAATTAGAGGTCAATCCTTCTTATTCTATCTGAAGGATCTCTAAGCATCCCTTTGTGTGTTGTGTGTGATGCTGAATAAATAAAAATATATTGTCATTTGTAAAATATAAAATGTTTTAAAATGTGTCTTCCTATATTTCGTGAAAATTGTTGTAGCAAAATAAACATGGATTAGATGACATCTGTTTTCATAAAGCTGGATATAGAAATAAGACTTAAGTATGATATTCTGATAGCATCCTATACTTTCAATTAACTATTAAACACCAATTATAATGCCTCACTGTTGGAGTACTGCCCTGCCCTGTTGAAGGGTCCTTGAATGGAGGAGTGAGGATTGAGATATAACAGCAAGAAATATATAGAGAGGTAGACACAAGAGAAAACAACAGAGATACCAGATAGCTCTGGGTCAGTACCACAGAGTTTATTACTCATGGCCTTTTTATACTCAAAGCAAGGAGGGGCAAAAAGACCTCCCCCTTTCAAGGACATCATGGTTCAAGGTACAAAGTATAAACAAGTGTAACATCTCCTTAATCTCAAGACATCTGGTGACCATGCCTTTGGCCAAAACATCCTATTATGGTCTTGGGGGTGGGGGTGGGGGTGTGGCGGTAGGGAACAAGCTCCGACTCTCTGATCTTGAGTCAAGATGGAATAAGGTCTCACTATGGAATCTCTGTGGGCCCGACACTGCACTCCAACTACAACATGATGTGTGACAAAATAATGCCAACGACTTTCTGACAGACATAAAGATTATTCCAATGAATTGTCTAAATGTTAATCATCATTTTATTGACAGAAATGTCATATTTACTATGTCAGTTTAAAATGTAATATAAATTTGTCTTTCTTTATAGTTTATATTATAAGGTTATTTTTATAGACAGCTTGTAAAAGAAAGAAAATATAAAGTCTTTACTAAATAAAGAAGAATAGTTGACCCGATATTCAATGTAGTGGTTATCATTTGCTAAAAATTATTACATTTCTAAGATCAATGGGCAATATAATCAATTTTGTATATAGAGAGGCAATATAACTTGAAGCAATTTAAAAACTCAGATTTTTTTCATTGAATTCTTATATACAAATATATCAATAATATAATTTCTGAATTCATTTTCTTTAAAAAGTATCTTTTCTAGAAGTTCATTAAGTAGCTGAAAAATAATTTTACAATATGCCATACTTGCACATGAAGAATTGATCACCTCTTAAATTAAATTTTGCACATAAATGTTCCAGTAATATTTTCCATGTATAGTAAGTATTCAATGATCAATATTGCTAAAATTATTATATTAAATTATTTCAGTTTTTGTACAGTGGGTATGGGAGAAAAAAATGAAGCATTTTAATAGAAATCATCAAAAAATATTCTTAAAACATTTGTGAGTCAATCACATTTTACATAAGTTATTGACATTTGTGAGCCTTGCTTAGCTTGGCTACTCTCCAGTACTAATTTTTATCCCATGGGAAAGGGTAGTCATCTTCTCTATGGCCCTTTAATTGGAGAAAATGATGAGGAATACCTCAAACTATTATCAAGTACTGAGATTTTAAAGTAATTTTGATTGTAATTTCTAATAATTATTTCCTTAAAATATGTAATAAGCTGCCTATTTTTCTAAACAATATTCAATGACTGGTGTTTTAAAGAAAGAGTAACAAAACTTATAATATCCAAAAATAATTAGCCACTAAGCGTTACATTGAATCCAATTTATACTAATTTAACTCTTGTTTATTTTACTAATGATATTCATGAGTTTTACAGTAACGAAGACAAAGTATACTCTTGGTTTGTGATTGAGGAAAAAAAGGTGCTCATTCATAAGCTACCACATTATTGTATTGGATACATGACAGAGTGGCGGCAAGAAGCACATTTACCAATGTCATAAAATAAGCTATGTTTGAGTTAGTCCTTAAGTACACAAATGAGAAAGAAAACAGAGAACAGAAGGGAAGTTTCCCAAGGGTAAAAAGCTAAGAAGAATGTGAGTCCCTGAGTTCTGCAGAAGTCAGCCAAAAGCAGCAAGTTTTATTTAGCTTAAGAGCAAAACTATTTTAAGATTCATCTCCAGACATATTTTATCTTCTAGAGGATAGTAATTTAATCCTTAATCCATTTGATATAAATGTCCATGATTCAGCTTGTTTCAGTGACTTTCCTTCCATGTATTCACTTTGACAATCCAGAAGTTCAATTCTCAGGATGCTTTAACGGCAAGGCAAGGACAAACGGCATTACTGAAATGTCAGTGGCCGCTTCCTACATGGTAGGTCCTCTGTTTCCTTATTTTGTGTCTCCCTGTGTGTGTTTATTTATTTTTTATGATTAATTTAGTTTTACTTACATAAATTAATACATTTTCATAATATGAAATATTATCTCCTTCCCCAACTCCTCCCAGACCTACCTTCTTAACCACCCAACTTCAAGATCTTTCTCTTAATTCCTCACTCTCAAAAAATTGAAAGCAATGAAAATGAAAACAGAACTTTATGATGAGAGTTGAGAGGATCTGTAGACACAGCAGTGTGTCTTTGGGGGATACTTTATTGCCATGTTTCTTCAGCAGAATAACAGTAATAGGTTTTCTCCCAAGGCATTAAACTATCCAAGCTCAGGCTTTGGTTCCATCTCATGGAGGCGGTCTTAAGTACAATTTTAAAAATATGGTTGTTTATTCCCATAATATTTATGCCACTGTTGCGCCAGTGTATCTGGCAGGAAGGTTGCTATTGTGGGTAATAGTTGGGTGTGTAGTTGGGTAATATTATTGATAGCTTTTCTTTTCCCATGTCATGCAACTGCCTTCCAGCACCGTGAATGTAGTCAGTATCAATACAGTCTCTGATCGGATACCACCTTAATTTCTCTGTGTAATGACACTGGAAACTTATGTCATTAGCAATAAGAGCTTACCATCAGGTTATGGTGAATTACCTATAGCTTTAGAAATAGTCTGTCCTTTTTAAGGGTTCAATGGGGCCCTAGATGTAAACCCACTCCTGACATTGGAGGTTTTTCTTGGTGCATATGATGTCTAGTTGGCACATAGTATCCCAGGTTACCTAGTGGTTCCTATTAAATTCGTTTTATATATGATGCATTTTAGGAGATTCCTTTCTGTTTTTACTTGACAATAGATTCTTTTCTCAAATAATACATCCAGATGACAGTTTCCTCTTCATCCATTCATCTAGCTCCCCTTATCTCACATCCTCTCTCCCCTAGATCCACTCCCCTTCCACTTCCTCTTCAGAAAAGAGCCAGCCTTTAAGAGATGGCAGTCAAACAAGATAAAACAAGATGCGGTATGACAAGGTTAAAGCCCTATTACGGAAGCTCAACAAGACAACCCAATGGGAGGAAAAACATTCCAAGAGCAGGCAGAAGAGGCAGAGAAGCAATTGCTTCCACTTTTCAGTGTCCTACAAAAACACCAAGCTAACAGCCCTAACATATACGCAAGGACCAAGGACAGACCTATGCAAGCCCCATGCTTACTGTTCCAGTCTCTGAGCCCAGGTGAGCCATGCTTAGTAGGTTTTGTGGGCCATGTCCTCCTGGTGTCCGCCATCCCCTCTGACACTTGCCATCTTTCCTCCCCCTCTTCCACCAGGCTCCCCCTGTTCTGAGTGGAGGGACCCGATGGAGACCTGCAATTCAGACTGTATCTCCACGTAATGTCTGGCTGTGGGTCTCCGCAGCTGCTCCCATCTGCTGCTGGAGGAAGTCTTTCCAATGATAACTGAGGCTCTTAGGAGGTTTCTATGGTGACTGATTTCCATACAGCTTTTTAAAAGGTCAATGGTGTTGTTCCTCCCCGCATCCCCCTTTACCTTGCTCCTCATGTCCTTTCCCATTTACTCTTCATTTTCTAGTTTTCCTTTATCTTTTTATTACATTGTGCAGTTTTGGGTAAGGACAGAAAACTCTAGCAACATACCTCCTAATAGCCACTCCATATGAGCTTAAGGGGCCAATTACATTCAAGCTAACACAGGGCTAAACAAAGAATTCTCAAAAGATGAAATACAACAATCAGAGGAACACTTGAAATTACTCAGCATTTTTAGTCATCAGTGAAATGCAAATTTAATTTCCTTGAGATTCTATCCCAGTCCAGTAAGAATGGCAAAGGTAAAGCAAACAAGTAAAGGCAAATGGTGCCAGTGGGAATGTTCACTGGTACAGTCACATGGAAATCAGTATGGAGAGTCCTCAAGGAGCTGAAACATATAGTTATACCACTGTTGGGTATACCTAAGGACTTCAGATTATACTCCATAGATTCCTCCTCATCCATGTTTATCACTGCTATATTCATATAATTCAGGAAATGGAAAGAGCCTAGATGTTCAACAAATGATGAATGGCTATTGAATGGCAGATTAACACAATTTAATTAATTAAATCATAAATAATTAAATAATAATATTATTTATCTACTAAAAAACATGACACTCTCAGGTAAATTAATGGAGATAAAAACAATCATTCTGAATAAGATAACCCATACTCAGAAAGACAAATGCCACATGATTTCTGTTATTTGTAGATGTTAACTTTGAAATTTCAAGTACACATGTTTCATTTGGAAATCAATAGAGGTCAGGAAATTATGAAAGAGATATTGGTGTGGGAATCCAAGGGAGGAGTGACAGAATACACTGCCATAAACAGTTAAAAGGGGATGACAGAACACGAAGGGTTAAACTGGAGTTAGAAGCTGAGGATAGGATGGAGGAGGAAGTATGGACAGGTAGAAACAACACCAAAGACCTTTTGCGAAGTAAATATGGAAACTGATTCATATTGAAACTTCTATATGTACATATATACATAGATAAAATATTTAAATGGAACTAGCCACCCTGTAACAGGACACTGATGCCTCCACTAAAAATTAAACAGCCCAGTCCCAGGGATGGGCTAGTTCTATTGGATCGCTGGCAATCAGGTTCTTTAGGTTTCAAAACATGGCAGGTTATTGTCTTCACTCTTAGTTAGCCTCCAGAACCTGACAGTACAACGCTATTGCTGCCACAGGCTTGAGTCACAGGACATGAAGAAACCAAGATGGTAAGGATAAGAAAGCTTCGTCCACACTGTCCTGTTTTCACAGCACTGGAAGGTGTCATGCAAGCTATGGGAGGCGAAAGTATCATCAGTCACACCCAACTGTGAACTTTGCAGGTTATAATAATGATTGCCTTGGTAAGATATGTCCACCAGTGCAAAAGTTAGCAAGACCATCATGAGTAACTAAGCATTTTGTCTACAAGATGTAACACATAGCTGTTGCTGTTACTTGGCCAAGACCTATGGCTAGAAAGTTCATAGGCCCTACAGGAGAACCTACTATATTATATTACTAAATGAACATACTATTAAATTGACTAATAATGACTTATCGTTTTACCTTGTAGATCAATGTCTCTCTCAGCCTTCATCTGGGAAGCTTCTATTTGAAGTAAGTGCTAGCTAACATTATGACCCACAAGTGGCCAAGTTACCTAGAATTAGAGATTGAAGGATGCTCAGCCATAAAGACAACACAAGTGCTCCTGAGAAAAATGTGTTTTTCATATCTGCTGGGTGAAATAGTCTGCATGTTTCTGTTAAGTTCAATCCATCCATAGCCTACTTTAGGACTGGAGTTTCCTTCTTTGTGTTTAGTTTGGGAGACCTATCTAAATATGGAAGTGGGTTGTTGATATCTTCCACAATTTTTGTGCCAAGACCTATGTGGTCTTTTACGTTTTTTAGTGTTTGTTTTATGAAATTAGTAGCTCCAATACTTAGTCCATTAAAGTTTAAAATTTTGTGTCTTTTGATGATTTTCCCCTTTTATTAATATGCTGTGTCCATTTTTATCTCTCCTAATTAGTTTTGGTTTGAAGTTCATTTTATCTGAACAAGGACATCTATTCCTACTTGTTTTACATTTTCCATTTGCTTAGAAGTTTGTTTTCCATCCTTTGATACTAATTTTTGAGTAACTTTGCTAGATAAGTATTTTTGTACAGCATATGGTTTATTTTTTTTCAATCCACTGCATCAATCTGAATGTTTTTAGTGTTGAGTTGAGATCATTTACACTTACATTTATTATACTAGGGTGTTTGTTTTTTCCTATAATCACGTTAGGCGATTTACTATTTTCCTGGACTATTAGTCCTTCTTTACCTTCTCCATTATTAATTTTGAGAATTTGCTGAGGTGCTGTATTGGCCAAGGCTGTTTCTTTTGCAAGTCTAGTTTGTGCGTCTGTATCTGTAGTTTTCATAAAGTGTGCACTTTCATATATTTACATGAATAATGATATATTCCATCTTCCTGTAAAACATTCCAAGAATGTTCTTGCAGTATTGTTTCGGTTGTCATAAACAACCTTAGTTTGTATTTGTCCTTTAGACACCTTTGTTTCTCCATCAATTTAGAAAGATGGTATTGAAGGTTATAATATTCTTGGTTCACAGTTGTTTAATTTTACAGCTTCTTGTTTTTGTGGTAGATAAAAGTATATTAGATGTATTAGTACATAAAATACATTAGAGAGTAAATGTTTAAAATCCAGTGTCAAGTTCTATGGTCTCAGAATACATACTCTAATTTTACAGAAGTTCATTGAAATGTACAGTTTGGGTCTGGTTAAATTTTGTATGTGTTGCTTTTATAACCCCAATTTTTTTTCTTTTTTTAAAAAATATTTTTATTTTATAATTAATTTAGTTTTACATATCAGCCTCAGATTCTCCTGTCCTCCCTCCTTCCACCACCCAAACGTCCTCCCCAATCCACCCCCCATTCCTACCTCCTCCAAGGCAGGGTCTCTCCTGGGGAATCAGCCCAGTCTGGTAGATTAAGTTGGGGCAGGTCTAGACCCCTCCTCCCTTCACCAAGGCTGAGCAAACTCAGCATAGGCCCTAGGTTCCAAAAAGCCAGCTCATGCACCAAGGACAGGTCCCAGTTGCACTGCCTGGGGGCCTCCTAAACAATTCAAGCTAATAATTCTCTCACTTATCCAGAGGGCCTGATCCAGTTCCATGGGGGCTCCTCAGCTATTGGTTCAGCTATTTGTCCCTGTGGTTTTTACAATCATGGTCTCGATATCTCTTGCTCATATAATCCCTCTTCTCTCTCTCACCGATTGGACTCCTGGAGCTCCACCTGGGGCTTGGCCATGGATCTCCGCATCTGCTTCAATCAGTCACTAGATGAGTGTTCTGTCATGACAGTTAGGGTGTTCGGCCATCTGATTACCAGAGCAGGTCAGCTCAGGCACTCTCTTGACCATTGCCAGTAGTCTATAGTGGAGATATCTTTGTGGATTTCTGGGGACCTCTCTTGCACTCTGCTTCTTCTTATTCCCATGGGATCTTCATTTCTCATGGTATCTCTTTCTTTGTTCCTGATCCAGCCAGGACCTCCCACTCCCCTAAGCTCTCTTTCCCCTGACCCTTGCCCTCCATTACCCACCCCCTAGTTTGCTCATGTAGATCTCATCCATTTCTCTGTCATTGGTCCATCTGTGTGGTCCTCTTTACTAGGTAGCCTCCCTGGAATTGTGAGTTACAGTCTGGTTATCCTTTGCTTTACATCTAGTATCCACTTATGAGTGAGTACATACCATGTTTGTCTTTCTGAGTCTGGGGTACTTCACTCAGGATGATATTTTCTAGTTCCATCCATTTGCCTGCAAACCTCATGATGTCACTGTTTTTCTCTGCTGATTAGTTCTCCATTGTGTATATGTACCATTCTTCAGTTGAAGCGCATCTAGGAAGTTTCCAGGTTCTGGCTATTACAAATAATGCTGCTATGGACATAGTTGAGCATTCCCTGGGTATATGCCCAAGAGTGGTATAACTGGGTCTTGAGGGAGGTTGATTCTCAATTTTCTAAGAAAGTGCTATATTGATTTCCAAAGTGGCTGTACAAGTTTGCATTCCCACCAACAGTGGAGGAGTGTTGCCCTTGCTCCACATCCTCTCCCATATATCCAAATTTTTAAATATATAAATTAATTAAAACTTTTGAAAAGGGGAACACATATTCCTTATCTCTTTCTCCCAAACCTCAGGGTTCACTATGGAAAAGTGAATAGAAAGAAATTAAGAGCCAGAGGTGAGGAAAGCCCCAATGAAACATTATCTTCTGGACACAACACATATTAACTCATAGTAACTGTGAAAAAATGCACAAAATCTGTGAAGGTCAAGCCAAACCAAACCCCAGCATAGAAAGCAGAGTTTGGTCCATAATCCCACCAATACTTTGACACTCTTGGCAATTGTTAGCTTCCTAGGAGGAAAGATGGTTTTTCTCTAGGACAGAATCCTCTGATAAATCAACCACTCTCCAGCGTAACAATACCTACCCAAAATGTACTGAGTGGTACAAAACATTGGGTGGGTAGGCCATGGCCAAAGATCAGAAAGAGAAGCATGTGGGATCTAAGAGTGTTGTATGGAACTTTCAAAGCAAATTAAAAAATTTTTGCATCTGGTCGTAGAGATATGTTTTATATGCTAATTATTAACATTGTTTTATTGTATAGCTAAATATTTTATTGTATATCTAAATATTATTGAATTAAAAATATTTCATATGTTTGAAAAGATTTTTTTTCTTGGTAAGTATAAATATTTTTTTGAGTAAACACTAAACTGATGTTTGTTATTATTCAAAATTCCTAATCATTTTCCTTCCTATGACATGATTTATCAATTATTAAAAGAACATATAATTATCTGCCACATTGAATAAAAGTTTGTAAAATTATCTTCGTAATTATCAGGGGTTACTGGCCAATTCTTTAAATATTGTTAGTAGACCATGCTTGGTGGAATTTTTCCCTTTCCCTGGATGATTAAGTGTTAACAGTATTTCTTCAGTCCTCTTGCATTACATCATCCTTTGTGAAACTACATCAGGATTTCCAGTGTAAAAAGTGTCTTCTGGTGATAGGTTAGTCACACACACACTCTCTCTCCCTCTGGGGTTGTTTATTTGTAAAGTTGTACCTTAAATTTGTGTTTGAGTCTCTTTTTACATTGAAATAGATCTGAGCCAACTCTACAAATTTTGTGATTGCTTCACTGTGTGAATATTTTTTTACTGAATTATTATAGTTTGTTTCTTTATTTTTCTTATCTTTTACTTTGTCCCATGCAATGTTTTTTTTGTTTGCATGTCTGTGTGTGTGCATGTCTGTGTGTGAGAGAGTGTATATGTGTGTGTTTGTGTGTGCATGCATCTCTGTGTATGTATGTACATATGAGTGAGTGTGTGCATGCATGTGTGCATACATGTGTGTACACCTGTGTCTGTGTTTGTTTGTGTGGGTATATGTACATGCACATGCATGTGACTCTGAAATCATCCATACCATAGCATTCATGGGAAAGTTAGAGGAAAGCCTCAAGTACGGTCTTGACTTTCTGTCTTGTTTGGAACAACACCTGTGGTTTGATACTAAGTACTCCAGTCAAGCTGGATGGCCAGCTTCCTAGTTCTCTAGTCTCCACCTCCAGGCTCAGCATAGAAATGCTGGAGTTACACATGCTTGCCACCCTGTCTTACCTTCCACACGCTTTCCTCAGGTCACGGGACTGTGTTACACGCGTCACCCACTGAGCCATCTCTCCAGCTGATGCAATGAGGTTTATAACTTAACTTTCACATCTTTTGCTCTCTGCTGATATCTAAGCTCCTCTTTCTTTATTCTTCCTTCCCTCTATACTTTCTTTACTATATTTTTGTTTCTTTTTTTTTCTTTCCTTTTAGTGATTACTGTTTGCATTTTAGCATACCTACGTGCCATTTTGAAACTTAAACTAATCAGTATGTATTTCTATCTTCTTCCCTCCCCCCATCAGAAACATGGGTTTATTCATTCCACATTCTGGAGTCAGTGTTCAATATGAATTCTTTTTTGTTTTTTTATTTTAATTAAGAGATTATACCTTGCACATCCTTGATGCAGGGGGAGGGGCTTGGAACTGCCTTGGCTGAATGTATTTCTATCTTCTAGCAAGGCCTTTTAATTTTAAAAAACTATACCCCCTCTGGTTTGCTTCTCTGTTGCTGCGATAAGACACTCTGACCAAAGGAACTTGATTGAGAGAAGGATTTTTAGACTTATACTTCTGTGACACAATCTATCACTGAAAGAAGTCAGGGCTGGAACTCAAAATTAAAAACTGGAACACTAACCACAGAGGAATGCTGCTCTCTGGTTTTCTTGCTCTCTAACTGCTCAGCTAGTTTGCTGATATAGCCCACACCCAACTACGCAGGAATGGTGACACTCACAGTGGGCTGGACCTTTCACATGAAGTGTTAAGCACGACAGTATCTCACAGACATAGCCATAGACCAGTTTGATTCTGGGAATCAGTTGCAGTTCTCTCTTCTCAGGTTATTCTAGATTCTATCAAATTAACAATAAAAACTAACCAGCACAACATTGTTTTAAAACTTGCCATTTCTTACCCATTTTTCATGTTACTACTATCCAGTACATTCAATCTCTTCTTTCCCCCTCTTATGTAAGAATTTTGATATTTATATCTTGAGAATTCTTCACTATTTTATTATTTTACATCTATTGACTCTATTGTAGAATAAAATGTATTTATACTACAGTTGTTTACTTCTACTTTACATAAACACAAATGAATTGGTTATATTAAGCTAATATCTTATAGGCTTATTAATTTCTTTAATTAGCTCTAATGGATATTTGACAGAGTAGTTAGGATTTTTCACATAAACTGTCATGACACTTAAAAAATGGGAGCAATTTAATTTTGATTTATATCTTTATCCAGTCACATTTTTCACTTACTTGTCTTCTTTTATTGTACCAACTAGTTATTCTATTCAGGCTGTGGGATAGACATGGCATCATTTGGCCACTCTGATTTGTGATGGAAGAAAGCATTTATTCATATACCATTTATTCATTCACCATTACAAATTGCATTAGCTGCTGTTTTGTGTGCACTTACAATCCGTTTGAGAGTTTTCCTTTCCATCCCTACTCACCAAGTAGCTTTAAGCATCAATAGTTATTAAATATTTTAAAAATGTGCTTTTCTCCATAAAATGATTCTAATAAATTATTTTTCTCTTTTACTTACTTGATATATTTGTTAAATTACATTAAATAGTTTTCTCTCTTTCTTTCTTTCCTTCTTTCTTTCTTTTTTTTCATTTTTTATACCAACCACTGTTCCCCTCCCTGTCTCTAGTTTCCCCTCAACTCCCATCCCACCACCATTCACTCCTCATAGAGGGTAAGACTTTTCTTTGATAGTCAACACAGGCTAGCATACCAAGTTGAGGGGCAGGACTAAGCCTCTCCCCCTGCATCAAGGCTGAGTAAGTCAACCCACCATAGGAACCCACTTTTCAAAAAAGTCAGTTTAAATTGTGCTAAATAGTTTTCAAACATTGAGTCAGACTTCTAATTTTTAATTTTTAAACAATTGGGGTATACATTTTATATATTATTTGTTAATATTTTGAAGAATATAATATCCTCATCTGATATAATGTAGTTTTATATATACTATATATATGCATATATATATATATGTGTGTGTGTGTGTGTGTGTGTGTGTGTGTGTGTGTGTGTTTTATTGACTTTTGGTTTCATAATTCTGTCCTCAAGATGAGTTGGAAAACATGTACTACTTTTCTTTATTCCTGAGCAATTTATATAGAATTTTTATTATTTTTTAAAAATTTTTCTTGAACTAACCAGTAAAGCCTTGTCAGACTTGAATTTCTTTAGTGGAAAGATTTACCATCATATTTAATTTCCTTCATAGGCATATAGTGGCTGAGGTTATCACTTTCTGATTAAGATATTATTTGTTTTTTATAGTTCATCTAGGCTGTGAGAGCTATGGTTATGAAGCAGTTTTCAGTCTTTGTCCATCACTACTTAAATATCAGAATAACTGTAGTGGTGGCCTCACTTTTATTTGAGAAGCTCATATAATTTTCTTCTCAATTTTTCCTTGATCATCTGTAGCTAGAAGCTAATCAATCACAATGAGCTGTGTTTATCCCAAATTTCAAACAAAATGAAGTCTCTATTTATTCATGTTCTTCAGTAATAAGGCCAGATTGGCAGGTGGTTGTGGGAGCCGTAGGTAGTTTCCTTGCTCTTTAATTACAAATCTGACACTTGAAAGTGTTAATGTGCTACAGTGGATAATTACATCTTAAAAGTGCCTGTTTTTCCATTTTAACGCTTGATGATTTCAGCTGGTAAAAGTGTGGAGTAATACTTGAAAACACTAACGGCAAGAGAGAACCCACATTAATTCCAATGAGATCGTTTACATTTTCTAATTATTTCTGATGAGCTAAGAGGAAATGTAAAATATCTAAATTTATTACAAACAATTTAGCTTACTGATTATTGTGATTTGCATTCTATTTACATATTTGCTTCTCAGAGCTAAATTAATGCCAACAAAAACTACACAAGAACTTCTAGTAATTAAGTTAGAAATAATTAGTCCATTTCCTACTATGTAACATGTTAGTATACATTTTCCCTTTAGGCTACATAGAGTAAAAAGGTATTTTATGTCTTTAAAAATTACCTGTCTTATTGAGACTCCACATGTAGTTGTGAATGTGGTTGAATAAACAAAAACAAAAGCAAAACATGTTCTTGCTTCAGGAGAGATAAAGCAGCTGTGACTTCACACATGTTAGAGATTCTGCCTTCTTTTTCTATGTATTACATGCTCAAACACTTTTTGAGTTTAATTAAGCCAAAGAGTCATGTTAAATCTGTCTTTGGAGGTTTAGAAGCACACCAAGACTGTAATCCTAGTGATAAAGGCCTTTTAGGAGGCTGGATCAGAACAGTATAACCACTTATCCAAGCAAAACTCTCATCCCCTGGTTAGTTTATGCCATAGCCCCAACTCTGTCTCGCAGCTTGTGCTTATTCAAAATCTTTGAAGCTAATGGAAGGTATTAAACATATCTGAACAATCCCCAAAAGGAGTTTAATGCCACATTTATTTGATTCTGAGCCTGGATATTATTAAATCCGGCATTCCCTACATTGAACTTAAATTTGCCTCCTTACACCCTTGACCCCACTGTGCTATTTCTGACTCCTTACTATGAGCAAAGTCACTTTAATCCCTTTCCAATCACATACACATAGAAATCTATCAAAAGATAGCTTCCAAATGACTTTTTCTAAGTCCCCAATCCCTTAGATTGTTCTCCAGATTCAGTACCATCTACTTTTTTTTCTTAGTTAGAAAGAGATTTGTCAATATCTTTCTCAAGTTATGGAATCATTCTGTCTCACCAGCCTGTAAGGATAAGTTTGTGAACACTCTTGAGAAAGCACAGTCTGGGCACCTGTAACTATGCTAGGAGATGTCTTATGTATATGTTAAATATATACACATTTGAGTTAAACAAAAAGGAAAGCCCTTTTCTTCCTATAAATTTAAAGTGCAGTGTATCATAGCTCATCAATATTAAGTTATTGAAACGCCTTGGAGGATGATTCTCTTAACCGTTACCTCCAAACTGAGGTGTTTTCCTCGCAAAATGATGATGAAATCTCAACTCTGTATCTGCATGTATGATATTTTTAGAAATGGATTTATTACAAATGCAATCAAGTTAATCCAAGGTCACTGGGACTTAGGAAAGTGAATGTTTATATTGATCCTGTAAGAAGACTGAAATTTGGCAAAGGACTGTGAAAATAGCATATGAAAACTGTGAGACTGAAGTGAGAAATCTAGAAAACAAGTAACTTCCCACATTGATGCAAGTTGGAAGAAGAAAAGATTATTGCTAGAGTCTCGGGAAAGATTGTAACTAGAAGTAAGGAGGGTGGAGGAAGGAAATACTGCTAGAGTCACATGCTTCCGCTCACTGCTGTGACTCCTAGACTCACAACTACGGTACAAAGTTATGCCATTTATTTTATACTAATTTCACTGATTATAGGCTCAAAAAACCAATCCAGAACTAATAGTAAATAATAATAATAATAATAATAATAATAATAATAATAAGCTCTAGCTTGAGAAGCTTGGTTACTGTCCCTCAAAAATTAACTGTCTTTTCTTATTTAAAATTTATTTACTTTTATTTCATGAGCATTTGTGTTTTGCTGGCATGTATGTCCATGTGAAGGTGTCAGATCACCTGAACCTGGAGTTACAGATAGTTATGAGCTGCCATGTGGTTACTAGGATTTGAACCTGGGTCCTCTGAAAGAGCAGCCAGTGCTCTTATCCACTGAGTCATCTCTCCAGTCACACACACTCTTTTTTATTTATTTACTTTTATTTCATGAAACTTTATTTTCTTATACTTAGATCCTTTTATATTTCTGAAGTCCCTATCCAGGCAGACACTTTAACAAAATCCTTTCTCTTCCTTCCTTCCTTCCTTCCTTCCTTCCTTCCTTCCTTCCTTCCTTCCTTCCTTCCTTCCTTCCTTCCTTCCTTCCT
>CABHPQ010173514.1:883-45926 GCA_902168405.1 Peromyscus aztecus
CCCCCCCCCCCCCCCCCCCCCCCCCCCCCCCCCCGCGTCTGGCCATGACTGTTGACTAGAGGCAGCAGCTTCAACACTGACTAGTGACCTTCTACATGACTAGTTGTCGCCTTCACAGTATGGGAGCAGAGGAGCAAATGTGACTGTCCCGAGAGCCAGGGGATGCTCTATTAACTATTGGGACCTGACAGAAGTCACTTGGCACCACCCCTCCCCATTGCTATAGTCAAAGCAATCATGTTCAGACTCAAGGAGAAGGGAAACACCTCCCCCTTGAAGGTTAGTAACCATTCTGCAAGAGCATGTGAAATCAGAAATCCAAGCATGGCCAACTTTTGAAAACGTAGTCTGTGACAGTGAGACCATCTCCACAGGCATCACATTTGCAGTGAAAATATGGAAAATTAGCCAGATGTTCTTAGTTCCATAGCTGCAGATGAGAATTACAATTTCATCCTTAAAGACAGGATTTATGCATTAGAAGAACTATAAATTCTTAAGTGGGAAAGGCAGAGGTTTTTAAATTGAAATTTATTTTTAACTACAGAGACATAAATATTGCACCTATTTATGAGATATTGTGTGATATTTTGATAGATGTATATATTGGGCATGTGATAGTTTTATCAGGTTGAATGTATCTAGCCCTTCAAATAATTTATCATGTCTTTATGGTAAAAACATTCAACTCCTCTGGCTTTCTCAAATATGCAGTACATCACAACCATTTATTGTTACCATATGGTAAAAACATCTTTCATTCGTATTTCACTGTATCTTATTATTCATCAATCAACCTGCTCCTCCTAAAACCAAGAGGCTTTGATATTGTCTCATGGTCTTTCTAATACCTGGCAAAGCTGTCCTGTTAAAATTAGTTTTCCTGTGTGCCATGAAATTTATATTAACTTATTTGACCTATTTCAAGGAGCAGAGCCGTCTGCTTTTGCCTGATCCAACTCAGGAGCTGGTGAGTTCCCACTATTTGTTTGTTTGTTTCTAAGCTTAATCCTCAAACACAAAAATGGGGCACAGAGGAAAATCCATGAAAATGAACGTTTTGCAGAGGGATTTTAAATGACTGTCTTCAGTGAGATCAGTGTCTTTCTTATCTACCAGCCTCGTTTCATGCAAGGCTGCGAGACACTTAATGTGTTGTTTGAGAGCCAAGTACGTTTCTCATGTTATTTATTTATTAGATTTGAATCAGCTTTTTGATTCATATCCCTGCTGCTCTTGGTTCCAACTGGAGCAGACACGCAGACCATCATTAGCAGGAGACTAATCAGTGTGCATTTATTGACTACTGCGGAGCCATGCTTAGTGGATTGACAGGAAGCATCCCATTAGCAGAGCCCATTGGATCGAATCCATTTTCATTTTGTGGTGTGAATTGCTAGTCCAAAACAAGATATAAAGGACATCTGCAGGGATCCTGGTTTCGTAAGACACTATTATTATACAGTTTTATTTCTTTGAACGTACTCAAATTCTTGCCTCATTTGAGAAGTTAAAATCATTATTTAATAGGAGCCTTAAAAACTAAGTTATTTTGTCATAGCTACCATTTACAACAAGCTTAAATAAACAAGAGGGCTGGGGTGGAGCTAAGTGACAGAGCACTTGCCCAGCATGCACCGGGCCCTGGGTTCAATCCCCAGTATTATAAAAACAACAAAACTTAGAAAGTCTAAACAGAATTTGTAAAATCTAGACTTTCAGACTATCTTCTAAAATGGAAAAAAAAAACAACAGCTTTCATTCATGATCATATACAGCAGTTAAATTGTGTTTGGTGTATGCACACGTGTGTGTGCAGATACACTTGACCTCTGTGCACATGTAGACGTGAGGAGGATGCTGGGTGTCTTGGTCTATCACTCACCATGTTATTGCTTTCAGACAGGTTCTGTCAGTGAACCTGACACTAGGCTTTCAACCAGCTAGCCCCAGTAATCGGCCTGTCTGCGCCCCTACAGACTGGGGTTCTGGGCTCTACCAACGTTTCCTGTGAGTGCTGGAGACTTGAATTCAGGTCCTCATACTGTGATTAAGTCCCTCTTATTCTTACCTTTAAGTTGACATTTTTAATTTATTTTTTAGTTTTTGAGATTATAATATAATTATATCATTTTCCCCTTCCCTTTCCTCCCTCTATGTACACCCCTTGTTCTCTTTCACATTCATGGCCTCTTTCTCTTTAATTGTTTATATACATACATATATATGAGCATATATGTGGTGGTATTGTGTTCCCCAAAATATTGTGTACCCTGATAAACTTATCTGGGGTCAGAGAACAGAAAAGCCACTAGATACTTAGGATAGGCAGTGGTAGCACATGCCTTTAATCCTAGCATTCCAGAGGCAGAAATCCATCTGTTCAAGGATACAGCCAAGCATGGTGACTCACGCCTTTAATCCCAGAAAGTGAGCCTTTAATTCCAGGGAGTAGTGGTAGAAAGCAGAAAGGTATATAAGGTGTGAAGTCCAGAAACTAGAAGCATTTGTCTGGTTAAGCTTTCAGGCTTTTGCGCAGCACAGTTCAGCTGAGATCCATTTGGATAAGGACTCAGAAGCTTCCAGTCTGAGGAAACAAGATCAGCTGAGTAGTTGGCCAGGTGAGGTTAGCTGTGGCTTGTTCTGTCTCTCTGATCTTCCAGCATTTCACCCCAATAACTGGCCTCAGGTTTGATTTTATTAATAAGAACTTTTTAAGATTCATGCTACACATATATATATTTAATTCCTAAATATAAAAATATAATCTTTTTATTCTGTGTAATGTTACTTGTATGTCTATGCACTTTAATAAAAATGTTCTCCCAAACATTTTCTTGTTTAGACTGAAAACTACTATTAAGTCAATATTTTGTATTTCAGACATTTGTTAAGTTTGAAATATCAGCCATTCCTCTTCCCATGTCACCATGCTACTGAAATAACAAAACGGGTAAGTGGTTGAGCTGTATCTTCTCTGAAATTGACAGCATAGATAGAATCCAAGTATTTCGGTGTGCATTTGTACTTCTAAGAGTCATTTCCTACTATCCCCAGCACAGACACTTCATTATAAAATTCATCACCTAAGAGATTCAACTTGGCTCTTTGCCAGCTTGCCTGGGGGGGTCTTACGAATTATGAACTCTTGGATCCCATGTTCTGAAGATGTTGGCTCACAGGGCAAGTATGAAGATGAGCCGTGAGTGATGTCCAAAGGTTCCCCCATGCTTCTGGTCTCAGCCTGGGCTGAGGACCACTGATCTGGTGTGCTGTGAGCTTAGACAGCCTGCCTTGATCGAGGCTCTTCCAGTTTGAAGTGATGTCACATTTAAACGTCCTTGTTACAGGCTAACAGTGATAGAGGCTTACAGTAAACTGTTTTATATTCATTTGTCTTACATGGAAGCCACAGCCTGATAACAAACAAGGAAAGACAATCTAATTTAGAACTCTCATTGGTATTTCTCTGAGTTTTTTTTTTATTTACTATAGTATGTTTTATATGTAAATATGTCTAATGATAATGATGACCATTATAATGATAATCTGGCTGGAATTTTTTTCCAGATTCTTCAGGCACCTCACACTAAACACAGACTAAATGAACAGCTACCAGCAATGAGAGCAGTTAGGAGCAGGGAATAAGCTGTTCCTTATCAATGTGGGTGTTGTTACGTGGCACTTCCAAACACAGAATTTCCACAGATGGAGTAGATAAAGGATATTTCCACAGGGAGGAAACTGAGGCACAGAGCAAGGCACAGGTACTTGAAGTTGCATGGCACAGTCACAAAGCTGTGTCCATAGTTCAGTATGGCCTATGTAGCCTTTATGTGAGAGACACGCGGGAACATAGAATTCTGTTGGTTCTCTGTGCAGTCGTCCGGCATGGCCTTTTGAGGAAAGTGTGCTAAGATGGATTCTAAGTCCCCCTCTGGCTTTGGGATTGCTTAGAACTGTGGGAATAGGAGGGGCGGCAGGGAGACGGGTGCCACGTATTTCTGTCCTTAGTCTACATGACACAGACTTTTATGTCTTCCTTGTGGATGTCTTCCCCATTGTCCCTTGGTGTACTGCCCAGTGACTAATGCCATGTTGATCTGTGGACAAGGGTGTTGTGCTTTGGTTTGTCCTTTCAGTCCCGTTGACAGCACTGTGGCAGGAGTGAGCTCAAAATCAGCTATGTGGTGGGAAACATGACACCAGTCTGGGGTTCACCCTGAGGCTTCTGAATCAGCGCGTGGGTTGATGGGTAGCTGATGAACGGGTAGGTCCTCAGATTTTCTGCCCTTACAGCTCTTCACCTGAAAGCTATGGGCCAGGCATCTCCTCCAGAAGAAAAAGACCAGAAATAGAAAGTCGATGTCACACAAAGCCACAAACACACACGCTGGTTTTTCTAGTAACCCTTCGATTGACTAGATCCAAGTACATTAAGGGAGTTAACGGATTTAAACATGCATTTATGTCTTCAGAACTGGAAGCTTTGTGAAGCCTCCTTTTGTTATGGCCATTACATTTTGGCTATCTCTAGACATGTCATTTAGATAAAATATATAGGCTCTGCATTAATACCATTTGAACATTTTAGTTTTCTTTGAAGATTCTATTTGCAATCAGCATAGTTTTTGTAATCCTAAGGCTTTCCTCATGGTTGTGCTTTAACATTCTGAAATCAGGTTGTTTACATTATAAATCTGTGTCGATTGTCTATCTGTTCCCCACCTGCACTTCTGGCTCCCACCCTTACTACCAAAGGGCTGTTAAATCAATGCTGCTCTTGGCCATTCTCAAGTTGGGAAGATGTGGGAAGTGTGGGTGTGGAGGATGGATTGCTCTCAGTGACTCTGCAAAATCGAAATGGGAACATTGGTTAATAAAACATAAAGAATTCCTTTGAAATTTTCCAAGCCATTGTCTTTCGATTTCTACTTGAGTGTGGCTGTATGTGTCTGACAGCTGGGGATGGGAGATGACTTTTCTATGGCGTCTAAAGGAGCGTGAAAACCCTGTAAGGTGACTTACAGACCACATTATCTCCAGCTTTGTAGGTTTATTTTACTCAGCTGAGAAGGTCAATTGGTTATCAGTGCTAGAGGGAGCAATCTTCCTTTTGTGTATAGATTAGAGTTAATACATTGGAATTGCGAGCAGGGGAGGCTGAAGAGGTTGCCCAGTAGTTAAGAGCCCTTGCCGTTCTTCCAGAGCACCAGAGTTCACTTCCCAGCACCCGCATCTGGAGGTTCACAACTGCCCATAATTCAGGATCCAACACCCTCTTCTAGATTCTCAGGGCACACACAGAGATACAAAAAAAAAAAAGTAACTAGAAATTTAGAATGTTAAATTTAGGGGACCTTTTGAAACTTGTTCAGCTGAGCTGAAGCTTTAGATATGGGAACTGGTCCTTCCAGCTTCTAGCCTGGAGTTCTCTTTGGTAATTCCTCACCTGGAGGATCATGAAATGTGGTGATATATTATGTAAGCCAATATATTGTGTACCCTAATAAACTTATCTGGGGGTCAGAGGGCAGAACCAGCCACTAAATTAGACATAGAGGCCAGACAGTGGTGGCACACACCTTTAATCCTATTACTCGGGAGACAGAGATCTGTCTGGATCTCTATGAGTTCAAGGCCACACTGGGAATAAAGTCAGGCAGTGGTGGCACACACCTTTAATCCCAGCACTTGAGATCTCATGCCTTTGCTTGGAAAGCACACACACCTTTAATCCCAGGAAGTGACATGGCTGGGTGGAGAACGGTATATAAGGCTTGAGGAGACAGGAACTAAGAGCAGTTCAACTGAGACCCTCAGGGGTGAGGACTCAGAGGCTTTCAGTCTGAGGATTTGCAGAAACAGGATCGGCTGAGGAGTTGGCAAGGTGAGGTTGGCTGTGGTTTGTTCTCTTTCTCTGATCTTTCAGCTTCACCCCAATATCTGGCTCCGGATTTTTTATTAATATGACCATTTAGCAATTTGGGCTACAGTGAAAGGTTCTTAGAGACTTTCCATCCATTACTATTAGCCTTAGACTAGCATTATTTAAGCAATTTGAATTTCTGGTTGCCGCAGATGGAAAATGGAAGGGAGACGTGGAGGTCACACAGACGGTATCCCAAGCCTCGGCTGTGCCATCTCTTCAGCTCTGCAATGGGTCAAGTCACTAGACATCTTTGAGTGCATTCATGTATCCAAGTCGCTCAAAAGACAGTTGTCACAATGAGACTTGTCCATTAAAACACGCCAGCAGGAGCTTGGATGCTGGGCAGGCGTCATTAAACCCAGGAGCTAGTTCCTATTCTCATAGACTGAGCTCAGGAGACTACATGAGAATGAACTGTCAATGATAAAACCCTGGCTTGGGGATGGAGCACATGGCTGGCAAGCCTTTCAGAGAAGTTATATCAAAATGCAGGCATGAGCAACATTCAGGAGTTGTCAGGCAGTTAGGAGAAATAAGGAGTACCATGACCTTCTTTCCTATAAACTGGGACACTGCATCCTTCTCTTCCTCGTTGGATTACAGCAAGATTCAGACAATGACAGAGACACACTGGGGATGTGTCTGACAGTACCATGTAGGTCAGGTAAGATGAGCTGAAAAGCACCACCCTAGACAATGGGGTTCAAAGGCATGTAAGATGCTGTCCCCATATTCCTGAGCCCACAAGGCCAGAAACCTGTCTGTAGACCCCCATGTGCTTCTGTTCCAGCTCTTGTTCCATGGAATGGCACGTGGTACTTGCTTATGGGTCTGAAATTCAAAACCATCAATGTAGGGAGCTGGACTGCTTCTCTTCTACTCAATGTGGAATCCTCAGTGCACAGCAGTTCCTAATGCCAGTGAGTCTTTATTCCCCATTTTTTCTGCCATAGATGCGGTAGGCATCCGGCTGTATCTTCTTGTCCTGACCTCTGTTTATGTCTGCCAGACTTTCCAACTGTCAGCACCGATAGCCTTTGCCTGATGGCTTTGTCTGGCTGCTGAGCCCCTCTCAACACTCAGAAGAGGGAGACTGTAGATGCTGAGAACTGAGCCTCACCCACAGCTGCTGTCACTGGTGCCACACGGCAGTACATCATATGCCTAGTGTTTTGGGAAAGGAAAGTATTGTGAACTAGACTTCTTCCTAGAGAGAGGATGGAGGTTCACAGGACTCAAGAATCTAACAACACTTAAAGGCTCAAGAAGCCAATGCTGGCTTGGCAGTGGTGGTGCATGCCTTTAATCCCAGCACCCAGGAGGCCGAGTCAGGCTAATCTCTGAGTTCGAGGCCAGCCTGGTCTACAGAGTGAATTCCAGGACATCCAGGGGTATACAGAGAAACCCTGTCTCAAAACAACAACAACAACAAAAAAAACCAAAAAAGAAGCCAATGCAACTCAGGAATCTCAGACAGTGACAAGATTCACAAGATCACTCTCCACGTCATTAAAGCCGTGATCTTTCTTAGGAAGGAGATGCTCCCATCAGCTGCAAGTTGTTCAGGAGGCCACAGGGATATGGCTTGATTGAATGATCTATTTGGGATGAACAAAAATGTGTTTATGTCTCCCCAGGAGAAGTCATACAGCAACTCTGAGATATGGCTTCCTGGGTCTCCCTGGTGGTATCCAAGCCCTCCCCTCTTAGTGAAAACTTCCTTGATAATTTGTCATCAGTTTCTCTTATCTTACTTCTTTACCACTGATTCTTGGAGTTCTCCCTCCTCCCAAACAAGCCACCCACACTGGACACTTTGTCTCAGGTTCACTCCAACTAAAATATCCATTGAGCATCTATTCCCCTGCTCTGTGTATAGGGAATGTTGCTCCCATTAAAAAACTGAAAATAACAGTTTCTCTGGCATCTCTTGCTTCTGTTTGATAAACAATCTGTACTGGGACAATAAGATATAGCCATCCCAGCCTCTAAATTGGAAGTGTATATCAGAAAAAAGGAAGCGGTGCCCAGAGATACTTCCATGGACAGACAGTAGTAGACTTGTGTGGCAGCTTCTGGAACCTAACATCAGTGGCACCTGTGGGGAAACCTTAGCAAGCAATCATGGATCTGATGTTGGCTTCCTGGAAAATTTTGCTTTGATTTGTTTTGAGGGCAATTCCTTTCCCACCTCTGGGACTGGTTCTTCGATCTCTTCAGTGTCTTTTCTAATAAATCCCTTTTCTGTAAAATATCAGTGTTAGATTCTATAGCTTGTGATGGAGAATGCTGTTTGTGTCCATCAGGATCTAGCCAAGAAAACAACCCTGGAGGTCTTTTAAACAGATGGAATTTAACACAGATAGTTGGCTAACGGGGTGGTGGAAAATCTGAGAAGCCAAACAAGAAGCAATGAGGTGACCAGGGAAGAGGAAAGTCTGGAAGACGCTGCCTGCCTTCTCCCAGGGCCAGAGGAACAGCGAAAGAAACACGCCATAGAAGCCACTGTCTGACAGGAGCTCTCTGGACAGACTGATCAGTTGGGTTGGGAGCAGAAAAAAAGTCAGAAATGGACCTGGAAGCCAACAGGCACATGGAACAGGAGCACAAATACTTTTTGGCTAGATGCATGAGAAGAGTCAGGGAGAAGGCAGGGTCTCAAACCTTGCAGAAACTCTTTAAGGATTTCCTCTAAGATCCAGAGAGATCTGAGGGAAAACAAGGAAGGCCAATCTCCTGGAAGCCCCAGCTCAAAAGCAAGCAACTCTGCCTGAATCCTCAGTGGATTTCCACCAACTGGACCTCTGAATTATTCATTGAGTCTAGACAGGAGACCCCAAGCATTCATCCATGAGCTTTGGGTATCCATAGCTTCTACTCCAGACTATTCCCTGGATAGCACGGCTTCTAAAGTGTGGATAACAATGCTTGCCGACTTTAGGTAGGCAAGGTGAGAAGCAATGAATAAGATGTTTAAATACTTGGCAAAACAGAGAAATGAGCTACAGCAGGGTCTTAATTGACAGACTAGAGATAAGTGCGTTTACTCCCACTTGGAATTTACGGGCCCCGTGGTATAGCTTACAGGCACAAGTGAGATGTATTGCTATGTTAGTGGCATCCCTGCCATACTGTGTAAAAGAAAACAAAGCTCTGGGTTTAGAGTTTTGCAAAAGAAGCAAGGTATAGATTTTTAAAAACATAACATAGACTTCTTTTCTATTCCTGTTTCCCTAGCTCATATAACTTTTAACTGGGAAATCAATATTGCATTCTTGTATGTACCATAATTTTCTAAAATACACATACTTTGTAGAACGTCTCAAACAAGTTAACTACAGGAAACACTTATCATTGTGGTGGTAACACAACCTCCTCTCTCCTGTGCTAATACTTGGAGGAAGGTTGTTACCAGTAGTCGCTGTGTTGGACAATAGATCTCTTGAACTTACTCCTTCTGTTTGAGATTTTACATCCTTTGGCCAAGATGCCTTGGGTCCCTCCCACTCCCAGTCCTTTTTGGTCACCATTGCAGTATCTGTTCCTGGGAGTCTGACTTTTTAAAATTCCTCTTGTAAGTGACATCATGTGGTATTTGTTTTTCAGTGCCTGGCTTCTTTGGCTCAGCATAATGTCACTCATGTTGTGGCAAACAACAGGAGTTCCTTCTGTTTTTAAGGCTGAATAGTACGCTGGTATGTGTGTGTAATATATATATATGATATATATATATATATCACATACATATATACATAGACATATATGTGTATGTATATATACATTCCACATTTTTTGTCCATTCATGAATGGACACTTACGATGAGCTTACCTCTTGGCTATTGGAAACAGTGTTGTAATGCATGCAAAAGTGAAGATACCACAAACAGCATCAATTTAAGATTCAGGGAGAGCTCATGCTAACATATTGGCTCTGTTGTGCATTCATCTTGTATTTTACACAGATTGTAAACTGCTTTCTAGTTTGTTGTTTAAAACTGGTACCATAATATAATTCCTTGCTCAGAATGCTGACAGCTTGCTGTGATTCCATGGTCAAAGGCTCCAGCATGATACCCAGCACATTTATTCCCATCTTCAGCTGGCCTTCTTTCTCCCATAGGTCTAACCTGGGTGAGAACATTGTGAATATAAACTGAAATGTATCTCTGCCGGGAGGCTATTGTGAATTTGGTCCTATAGAGAAATGTTTGAAGGAATTAAACCCAAAACTCAGAGTCCTGCTTATTGATGGAAACACCAAAATCTATGGAATTAAGTATATATGGCCATTTACTCTGGATTTTAGACGATCACAAAGAAGCTCATTTGGGCTTATTTTGCTGCTTCCAAGACCTCTCCTTCCCCCAGATGCTATAAAAACGTGTGTTGTCTGACATTTGACAGGATCTTGTTCTCAGATAGCTTTTGAGGTGTTTCTATGACCCAAACAAGGCATCCCTCAGCTTGGGTACTGTTTCTTTTGGACACCATAGGAAATGCGATCGTCTCAAGGACCTGCAATAAAGACCTGCACCCTTGCTATAAGTCAGCAGCAGCCTGACGTTGCTAAGTTACCAGGAAAGCACAGGGCCTCTAGGCCATCTGGTTTCTGGAGCAGCCGTCTCCAGCTCAGCTGTTGAAATTATAGCACCTTTACTGAAAGACAAACACATCTGTGCCCCAGGCAGGAAAATGCTTCACGATGTGACTTCTTCCATGTTGGTTAGTATTAATTCAGCATGAATGGGGACTATCCAAGAATTGAGACTCCCCCTGAGGAAGACTCACAGATGGAGAAGAGAACTAACATCTCACACTCACAGTCAATGGGATGTTCACTACTGGACTTGTCTTTAGAATGTCATGTGATGCTCAGGTAGAATTAGACCAGCCTTCAGCTTTATCTTTACAAGGACAACCTGCACTGTTTATCTCATCCTTCCATTAATTTTTTTTAATTTTTAATTTTCTGGCAGCTCTCCTCTTATCCATTTAATTTCCCAAAACAGTAGGGATATGTATTCCTTTACAGGTCACCTGCTTTTAACTGGTAGGCTTCTAATGTGATTTTCTGTTTTAGAAGATAGAAATTCAACTCAAAATTTATTCTTTTCATTTAGAAGTAAATGCAATATAATCCTATGAATCAGAGCTTTTGAAAAAAGAAAGAAAGAAAATGAAAATTGGAGAAAGTTTCCCCTTCTTTCTAACTAGAAGGCTGGGGTGCTCAGAATGAGAGTGTGCCTATAGGCTCAGGCATTTGAACACTTAGTCCCCGGTGGCAGCACTGTCTTGGGAGCTTGTGGAACCTTCGGGGGGTAGATAGAGACTTGGTGGGGGCAGTTTGTCACTGGGGGCAAGCTTTAAGGGTTTGTAGCCTCGCTGGCTTTCAGTTCACTCTTTGTACTTCATGTTGTGGTTCAAGACGTGATCGCGTGGCTTCCTGCTGCTGCTGCCCTGCCTGGTATTTGCTGCCTCTTCCCAAGGTCCTGCCGCAATGGATTCTTTTCATTTAAGAAAGATTAATTTTTATCATTCTTAATTATGTGTAGGTATATGCGTCTGCATATGGGTATATTTGTGTGAGTTCAGGTGACCACCAAGGCCAGGGGTATTAGATCTCCTGGTTCTGAGGTTAGAGAAGGTTGTAAGCTGCCTGATGTGGGGACTAGAACTAAACTTGAATCCTCTGGGAAAGCGGCAAATGCTCTTAATCACCAAGCCATCTCTTGGGCTCCATAATGAACTTTTATGCCCCTAGAACCATAAGCCAAATAAGCTCTTCCTTCAGTTCCCTAGTTTGTGCAGCTTCACACAGCAACAGAAGAGTAACTAGAAGCAGCAGCCTGAAGGTGGCTTTTAGAGACGGAAAAAATGCCTTTTAGGATAGTAGGAAGCCATGCTAGAGGCCTGAGGAGCGACTGAAGGAGGGCAACGCCTCCCTCTGGGTTCCTCCCCGGCAGTACACACCATGAAGCCCATCAGAATCCCTACAAGAGCAACTGGTCCTCTTCCATGCCTCTTTCCTTGCTATTAGTCATTCTTGAAAAAGACAAATAGCCGGAGTCAACCAAATTCTATTATTTCAGGACAAATTCAACATAGTTAGCCATTCATTTCAATAGTTAGCATTCCCCTTTCCAGACGGAACGTACCTCTGCTGTTATGTCTCTTACAGCCCTTTCTCCTTCAGGAATTTTTCTAGTTTGTTTGGCTTCTAACTTTCAACATTTACATTGTTTCTTAAGATTTATTTTTTTTGTAGTGCAGTGTGTGTGTGTGTGTGTGTGTGTGTGTGTGTATGTACCTACGTGTATGCACACCTGCAGAGGCCAGAGGAAGGTGTCAAGTTCCCTAGAGCTGGAGTTATTTATATACAGTCGTGAGCCATTTGGCAAGGGATTGGGATCCACCTTTTGGAGGTGCTCAGACCAAATTCAGGTCCTTCACAAGAGCAGCAAGCACTTTTAATCATGGAGCCCTCCTGAGCCCTGAAACCACATTTGATTCTCTTTACAAGGGCTTGAGATTTTCTCCATCTTGAAGTAGTCATACTAGAACACCCTGTTGTGTATCGAAGGCTGAGGCAGGAGGATTCTGAGTTCCAGGTTAGGCTGAGCTAGCTGCATAGTTAGGTCTAGGTCAAAGGAGGCTGAGGCTGTACAGTGATATCTTGGCTGATTTTTTTTAAGTCTTTCTTGTCTATTGACTCACTTCAATCCTCTAGACTGCCTGGATATTCTTATTGTTAATCACTTCCACCCCAAACCTCCAGCTATTAAGGAAACATGGTGCTTCCGGATGTGCTGTGTCTTTGACCATGGTTTCTTTTCTCGGGAATCAAGTGTTCGGTTCTCTGTTCTTATCCTAGTGGACTCCTCAGTAGCATTTGGTGTCCTGGATTGTCTTCGGCTTCCAGCAGCTCCCTGGATCTTATTCTGTCTCCAACTACCTTGGCTCCTCTGGTCCATTCTCCTTTGCTAGGTCTAGCTATTGTCCCGATTTTAAAAGGTCATATAATAAAAAAAAAAACAGAGCCAGATATTGGGGTGAAAGCTGAAAGATCAAAGAGACAGAGCAAGCCACAGCCAGCACATATTACCTCACCATCTCCCTAGCCTGAAAGAGCTCCAGCCAAAAGTGCTTCCTCAGTCAAAAAGTTCCTGTCTTCTCATGCCTTATATTCCTTTCTCCACCCAGACATCACTTTCTTCCAAGTGCTGAGATTAATGGCGAGTGTGTTTCCCAAATACTGGGATTAAAGGTGTGTGCCACCATGGCCTGGCTCTGTTTCTCTCCTAGACTGAGTCAATCTCATGTAGTCCAGGATGGCTTTGAACTCACAGAGATCCAGACAGATTTCTGCCTCCCGAGTGCTAGGATTAAAGGTATGTGCCACCACTGCTTGGCTTCTATATTTAATCTAGTGGCTTGTCCTGTCCTCTGATCTTCAGGCAAGCTTTATTTGACACACAATATATCACCACATTTGATACACAATATATCACCACACATGCTCCTCTCCTTGACTTCCAACATGGAAACAACTCGGGACCCTGTTCTCATGGCCTCCACTCCCGTCTACCTGGCTTCTTTTTTTCTGCCCTGTCCATATAATAATAGTGATGGTTTCCAGATCTGTACTTTTCCTTGTGTTTGTTCCCCCACTAGTCACTCCAGCTGTCTATTTGACATCATCCCATGGATGCTCAGCAGATGCGCAACACCGTGTGGCCTGCACACAGTGCCTCCCTCTGCTTTCACCCTCACATACCTTACATTTCACTTTGAAAAATGGAACCAACACCCAGCAATGTTCTTGTTCAAGCAAGGAATCTTTCCTTTCACATAACACGTAACAGACATTCATCTATACTCGTGGTTGTAGTTCCCACAGAGGCCTCACCAGTGTTCAGTTCTTTGCATTTTCCTTGATGACTTCCTTAGCACAGATATCAATGGCATGTGTTTTTATAATCCAGGACAACAGCTCTTCATTGGATATCTTTGCTCCCAACCTCCTATATAGGAACTGCCCCCCTCAAAAAAGCATAAATAATGTCATGTACTCAACATCTTCTCACCCCTTTCCATCTATGGCTTCTAGAAACCTCCATGTTCTGCCTTTGGGCTACTGAAACTTTGGTCCCTTATAATACAATTCCATCCGTGGCCTTTGTCCAGCCCTTCCTCTGGCTGGAATAAGCATCTCTCATATCTCTCTAGGTGTCATATTCTCATTTAATCTGAAGTGTCACCTCCTCAGAGTGTCCTTTCCCAGACTCCCACACAGATAATCTACTTGGTAATTTTCTTTCCCATCAGTCTAGAGTAATTCCACAGATGATCATTATCCCTGTCTGACGCATTTCTTGTTTACCTTTTTGTCTGTCTAGCCCAACTATGAACGTCAACTGCATAAGAGCAGCGACCTTGTCAGCTACATCACAGAGCCTGGCATCGGTGTCTGGTTCTAGGAAAGCACTCAGTGCCTGTCACTGAATGGACGGATTCGTAGATGGGTGAAATGCACTTGAGAAGCCGTCTGTCAATGAGTTTATTTCTACGAGTGACAAGGCCAGAAACTAAAAAGAAAAAAGGCTTGCAGAAGGTCACGTAGGTGCTAGGCTAATCGGCCTACTGTTGTAAATGTGTTCATCGCTGTAATGCCCTTGACTCTGTCACACTGGCCCTGTTTAGAGTTTTACTTTGTTTCTACCAGTGCTATCGGTTCACTGTATCTTAGAGGCAGGGTTGATATTCAGTCTCTCTGGCATTGCTGCACCTTAGGTGGCTGTGGGCAAAGCCAAGAGCGTGGTCTGTGCTGTCACTTGTCAATCACGGCTCAGCTGGGTCCTGAGGCAGTTGTAGAAGCTCTAACTATGAACTCTGAAAACTCAAATTTTTGCCATTTGACCCATTGAAACTCACAATTCTGTCAAACCAGATATTTGATTGTGGTTAGGCAGAGGGCAATGCTAGAAATCTGTTTGGTTGTTGCTGAAGCAGACAAGTTTATAGAGTATTTGTGGTTTGATGGAAACGGCTTGCACTTGGAAACCGGCCTTTCCATCCACTTCTGTTATCTTAATGAAGACCCCAATACTCGAAGCTTCAACTTTGTCAAACATTCCACTTTCTAGTTAGTTATTTAAAAAAAAAGAAAGAAAGAAAGTTATAGGGATAAGAGGGAGATAAGAGAGGATGTGTGGGAGACAAAATGATCAAAATATCTTATACAGATATGGAATTGTCAAATAGCAAAATTAACCAAAGGAAAATTAAAAAGTTAAAGATAATGTAACAACAGAAGGTAAAGGAAGGGAAAAAGGAAGGAAAGATGGAATGAAGGGAGGAAGGGAGGGAGGGAGGGAGGGAGGGAGGGAGAGAGGGAGGAAGGAAGAAAACCAGAACTCAGAACTCTCTCTCTCTTACTTATCACACACCAACAGAGGAGAGAAACCCTGGTAGGAGTGAGACAGGCCCATGGTTAGATCAGATGAGCTCATGACTGCAGAAGCACATTTGCTAAGTTGAAGTTCGTGACAAATTCAGAGGGTCAAGTGTAAAGGCAGCTCACACGAGGCAGCTGAAAATGAATTGTATATGCAGTCATGTGTGATGACTGATTCCTTAAAGTCCCTGTTATATGCCAAACTGTTAGAGCAAGTGTCTTGCCATCCACTATACTTTTGAATGGTGATTTTAATTCATTATTTCAATAAAAATATGTTCAGTGGAACCGCTACAAGGAATATTTTAAAAATTCAAAGTACCCTTTTCTTCGAGCCCCACAGGCTCAACTTCCAGATAAGCAAGTCATACAGGAGAGTTTTAATTTAATGTTACCAGTCATTAACACTTAGTGCTTTGTGATGGATCAGATATAGTTGTAAACATGTTGTACATTAATTACGGTCAAAGCTCACAGGCCATGCCTCAAATAGTACCACTTATCTTGTTTTGTACTTGAGCAAACCAAGGATCAGAGAAAAGGAGATACTTTTCCAGTGTCACAGGCACTTGAGTTTGGTCAGTTTGGCTCCCAGGTTCAAGTCACAACAATAAAACTTGGTAGCTTCCCAACCAAGTGTTGTATACAGTTCTATGTGATTTTAGCACATGGGGTGATATGTCACTCACTTGACCAGTTCCCAATTAATGAGACTTTTTTTTGTCTCCTCTTGTTTTCAGTTATTAAAAATAAATGATAAAAAATTACACTGCAAAATTCAACTGTATTGGCAGCTCTGTGTCCTTGTGTAAGTCTGTCTATGGGTAAATGTCTAGAAGTGCGTAGTTATTAGATATGTATGCTTTTTACTAAGACCACCACACTGAAGAACCATTTTCACCCAAAGTCTGCAAGTCACGAGAACTCTAAGAGAACCTGTAACTTCTGTAAGCCTCCATTGTTTTCTTCCACTCTCTTTTCTTATGCACGGCTCTGCTGTTGGACAAGGCATTTTACCACATGTCAAGCGCATTTGGGGAAATGTGCTCACGTTTCTATGAGGTCCAACTCTGCTCATAGGGGATGAGCAGGCACATGGTACCTCTTGGCTTGTGCTGCCTGGCACCCTGAGGCCATGAAAGAACTACAGTGAGGCTGGTTCACCTGGCCTCAGCCTGATCTATGCTGACAGCTTTATTGGCTCTCAAACATTTATCCAGCCAGAACTTTTAAACCAATCCAAGGTTTCATTTATTTTTACTCTGGGGAGAGAAGAGAAATGAGAATTGTGCTGAGGGAAACTCCACCGGGAGGTGACCCCACCCACCCCATCCTTTCCTTGCAGACTTCTTACAAAATGGAATTCATCCTTTCTTTCTAATTGTGGGCCTTTTTCCCATCAGTGTTTCTCTGAAGCCATTGGTGTGTGGAAAGTGCATTGCTGGTGGGAAATGACTGAGCTCATTCAATCGGTCTCTATTTAACTCTTTCATGAATTATTTGCTTTGTGAAGGAAAAGTATTGAGTAAGATAGTGTCTTGGATTCTTTTCCAGCGGCTGGGATAAAACGCTCCGACAAAAAGCACCTTGAGGAAGGAAATGTTTATTTGAGTTCACAGTTCTAGGGGAAGTCCATCATGGCAGGGAAGTTGTGACAGGGGAAGCTTGAAGCAGCCGGTCACACCTCATCCCAAGTCAGAAAACACGAGCAAGGTGTTGCATGCATGCTACTCGGTTTCCTTTCTCCACATATACAGGTCAGGGTCCCAGTGGGAATGGCGCCTCCCATAGTGGGTGGGCCTTCCTACCTTAATCAATGTAATCAAGAGAATCTCCCCTGGGCATGTTTAGAGGCCTGTCTCCCAAGGTTCTAGATCCTGTCAAGTTGACGATTAACACTAGCCACCGTGTGTGTGATACCTGCATCTGAGAAACTTGCCATCTTTGCCAGCTTTCCTAGGGATGGAGGGTGGAGAAAATGGGTTCCACTTGCGTAGGTGTGGATTTAGAGCAGTAAGGAAACATATAAAGGGAATTTCAGAAGTAATGTTCCCCTTTCTTTATTGATGAGAACACTAAATATTAAGCAAATGAAGTGACAGCAGTGTTTACTCAGTCACCAGAGAGGAAGTCATACCTCAAACTCTAGTTCTGCTTACAATACTCCAGTGTCCTCCCCTGTACCAGCATGTGTTCTGCAGGCCTAATGGCTTAACTGTTGTGAGTTCCCAGGACCTTTTACATTATATGTTGACATCTGCTGTATACTACGGACACATGGAAATACTGAGTGAAATGGAGCAAAACTATTCTGCATATACAAATAATATATATATATACACACATACATACATACATACATACACACACATATATCATGGAGCAAAACTATTCTGCATATACATATACAAATAATATATATATACACACACACATAACACACACACACACACACACATATTTGAATAAGGACTTTTTCTAGAAGCCTCTGTAGAGTCCATCATGGAACTGGGAGGGATGTGAGCTGGCTTGTCTCCACCTAGCCTCCTCCCTTGGTCCCCAAGTGGACAGGCAGCTGCTCTCAGAGCTTGGCACTACTCTCAGCTCCATGCGGTAGTGGGCTTGCATTCTGGGCTACGCTCCCCATTACATACGCTTTGCCTTTCCGCTCTCAGGCGGAGGCTCCTTGGCTGCACCAGTCTGCTGTCAGCAGGTGGCCTGCTGGTCCCAAAAGCTTTCTGCATGATTTACTGTGTGCATTTTCTGCACACTGAAACTTGGCATGCTTCCCACCACACACACTTCCTCTACCCCGCTCTCTCTTGCGTATTCCATGTTCCCGCAGAAGTCTTCCAGATTCTTGTTGAGGATATTGGGCCAAAGCCAGGCTTTCCTCAAAGACTCAGCTATAAGATGGAATGCCTCATCTGCTTATCCAAATAAAGCATCTTATATATAGTCACTTACCAGCTTCAAGGACCCCCATCCTGACTCTATATAGCCCCTGAATGAACTCCTCATAGCATCTCATTACCCTAGAGTCTTTTATAGCTCTTCTCCTATTCAGAATAATGAATGCATTCCATAGGTGGCTAGCAAATTCCTTCAAGATAGGACACCAGCTTGCCTACCCAGTTCCCGTCTTCTCCACACACATCCCCCTTCATCTATTATTCTGACAGACACAAGTCTCTGGGTCCCACTTGCTTTCTCATTCATCTTTCCCTTTCAAGATGCTATTCCCTGTCCCTTCTCCACTCTCAACAAGTAATTTGAGTGTCAGCCCCACTGGGAAGCTTTCCCATGATTCCATTCCCTTTCCTATTCTTCTATATAACCCCAAGAGTTCTTGCATACAACCTTTCAACACACTGAAGAGTATCTGCCCTTCACTGCAGCCATTTAACGCATTTGCAGTTAGATTCTGGGTCTTTCCACAGTGCCCAGTTTCATAATTTCCAGCATATAATATCAAAACTCTATGTTACAATTCTATTTGTGGGTATGATACAAACATTTGTGAAGCATGTACAAGAATGTTAATAATTGGAGCTGGAGGGATGGCTCAGCAGTTAAGAGCACCAGCTACTCTTCTAGAGGACCCAAGTTCAATTCCCAGCACCCACATCAGGCTGCTCACAACTGCCTCTAGCTCCAACTCCATAGGATCCAACACCCTCTTCTGACCTCCATAGGCACCCACACACAAGTGGCACCCTCCCACACACACACACAAATAAAAATAATTTTAAAAATCTTTTAGAATGTTCAACTTCATTTGAATTAGTTCCAAACTAGAGGTTATGTATAGTAGAATAGACAGAAAGTCATAACCTTTTAAATAAGTAAAACTTACATGACAATGAGTGGTTTACAACCACATGATGCCAAGTGAAATAATCCAGACATAAAAGAATCATCAGTGTTTAATCAGCTCATGTAAGCCAAAAGGCATGCAGAAGTCATTGCCTATAATGTTAGAAATCATGACAATGGAAGGGGGAACCTATAACTCCAATAATGTTCTTTCTTGATCTAGATGCAGGATACATGGGCATTTTCATGCTGTCAAAGTCTAAATATTTGTATAATTGTGATTGGTACACGTATCGGGATCTTCTATTTCAGTAAACACTTTGATTTGGAAATGTCCTTTGTGAGAAGCACATTTCTCTTTGGGGTTCACATCTGAGTCAGCAATGAAGAAAGTGATCTGGACTCCAGAGAATTACCAGTGTGAGTGATGTGCTTGTCCCACTCAAAATGCCAACATGTGGCAGAAAGGAGAATTAAAAACGAAAAAAACCAAAGTGCTCTTCTTGGACAGAATGCAGCATTTGTTTAAAAAAATATGATGCTCAATTATGGTAGCAGGTATTCTGTGCATGGTTCGGTATCACATCTTGAATTTCAGCAAGTTCAAAGTAGATCTGGAATTTCACTCTGTTATTGTCATCCTCCAGCTTTGAAGGTGTCTGTCACCAATAGCACGAGTTTGTGGGCCCGCACACATCAATCACATCTCCTGCAGACCTGGTTGGTTCACACTATACCCCTATGGTTTAAAATGAGTAAGGTTGTGATTTGCTACCCAAATAATGTCTTTGAGCTGGTAAGTTGTTTTTCCTCCAGATTTTTTGAGGTCTGGAAATAAAAGACTCCAGGACATTTTTTCTTCTCTTAAGTAGGAGAGACACACACTTACACACACACACACACACACACACACACACACACACACACACACACAGAGAGAGAGAGAGAGAGAGAGAGAGAGAGAGAGAGAGAGAGAGAGAGCCTGGAAATCCTCATCTTGGCCTCAGTGTTAGCCATTATGGCTGTGGCTTTCTGCAACCCACACCCTGGAGCCAGTCCAACCCTCGCTGCAGGGTTTCTCTTTCACATTCCTAATAAAGGTTGTTCAGTACCAGCACAGATGGGAACTCTGATCCACCTTCTCAGTTCTCTCAGTTCGTTTTTCCTGCACTTTCTTTACTAAGGCCCTCGCTGCCCAAAATAGAATCAGATTTTCTTTCTTTCTTTTTTTTTTAATTTGGAAGTCATCGTGTGTAATTTGAAATTTAATGGTAGAGTAAACAGGGTGTATTTAGCTTCCCTTACATTGCCACACCCCCAGGTGATTTCCCCCTGGGTTAGAAGGTAGATCAGTGGTGCAGAAGAATCCTTGGCAGTCTCTCAAAACCCATCACTGGATGGTTTCAAGGGATGGTTGGAAGGCCCATCCTGAATCAGGGAATGGATGTTGACTGTGTTGGGGTTGACGAGGAAGGAGAGGACATGAGCCTTTGCCTGGACTATTACTTCCGGTCTCCTTCATGAATCCTCTGTTCTTGTGAATTCTCCTCCTGAGGAAACATTCCCCTTTTCTCTGAAAATCCTTATTAGGCTTTCACCAAGACCATTTTACATGTCCTTCTCTGCCACACTGAATTTTATCCATCCTTCAAGGTCAAACTCACATTTCACATCATCTGGGAAGACTTCCCCAGGTGGCTTGACCTACAAGTGTTTTTCCCATTGTCTAAACAACCAGAGCCCCTGATTGCTGGACTTTCTGATGCTCTCCACATGTAAGATAATTTACAGCAATGCTATGCAATGAAACAACAGAGTAACTGAACACCTGGTAGTTATGTGTTAGGTACTAGTCTCTACAGATGTATATAGTCAGGCTCTGTCCAATGAGACCATGATGTAGGTTGTATCAATTTCCCCATTTTGCAGATAAGGTTCAAGGCCTACAGAGATCTCACAGTTCCCTAACCAGATTAGAAGCTCTGTTTACCACCCCTTTATTTACTGACTTACATTTTTCACAGCACAGGTTACAAGGCCTTGGTGGTTGGAAATTACTCAGCCAATACTTGTTCAATTAAGCATCTGTGTGCTTAATGGAACCTAAGATTGTGAGAAGAGGATTTAAGAAATATTTCTGACTATCAAATATGCTACCTATCCACTTATGTCAACATAGGGACTGTAGTGGAGTGGGTAGGGTTGATAAAATCCAGAATAACAGCAATGAAGCCTTAGTTGCTATGTAGTGTATCCCAGGCCTTATGGGAAATAACGGACATTCATATGCTCTCTTGATCTCAGCTATTTTTCCCTGTGAAAGGATCATAATTTTACGAAGGCGAACAAAATCTTGGATTCATCATTACCAAAAAACTGCATGCCTTATAAATCCTTCTTTGGGAGTGAGTTCTAAATGTTTATAGTGAAAATGGACACACACTCAATTATGGCACCCATATCCTATAAGATGAAGACAACAGGCCATCCAGATGAAGCAGCCATAAATATTGATAAATATTGTATCAAACTCTTACGTAATTGTTTGCTTATGTGTGCACGTGTGTGTGCACACGTGCGGGGGTGGGAGGGAGTGCTAGTGCATGTGGAGGTCAGAGTTCACCACAGGCTGTCTTCTTTCTCTCCTCACCTTACTTTTTAAGACATACTGTCTCAATGAACCGCTGATTCGGCTAGGCTGACAGGCCATAAGCTGCAGGGGTAGCATTGGGGTTAATCCACCTGTCTCCAGCCCCACAGTGCTGTGGTGAGCAGGCATAGGCCAGTGCACTCAACGTTTTATGCAGATACTGGGGGTCCAAATTCAGGTACTCATGCTTGTACCGTGGGTAAGTTAATGGCTGAGCCATGTCCCCATCCCCATCAGCAAACAATTTCTTGTTCTACTTCTTTGTCTCGCCAGTCTCATATGACTGAGGCACAGAAGAGCAGGTTCCTTTTCAGGAAGCAGCAAACTGTTGAGGGCAGTGTGCAGGTGAGGTTGTTTTGACTTATTCAGATGTGTCAACTGTGCGAATTCCAGAAAAATCTATGAATTCTCTTTCCCATAGTCATGGTTCCATGCTTTCTACTCAGGTGAATTATCCTTCTCCCTTCAACTATATCCTATATAGGCATCACAGAATATCACCTATGGCATTCTGTAATTCTTCTCCCTTCAACTACATGCCATATAGGTGTTGCAGAATAGTGCCTACAAACAGGCTATAGAACCAGAGCACCCAGGAATAATAATAACCTTTGGGACACCCAGTACTATAGAAAATCTGGTTCTTTGTAAATTGAATTTCCAGTGGAGAAAATGAAATCCAAACTCCTTTCCATGATTTATGATGCTTTTTACAACCCGGACTCAACTTGCTTTTCCAGACCTAATTTATCACCTTTCTTTTCAGCATCTTCAGACTTCATTCAAACCAAACTATATAGGGTTCTGTGGTGATGCTCAGGGCTTCCACTCCCTGAGCTGCCATGGATGTTTCTGAAATTTCCATCTTCTCTCCCCCATCATCTCTGAGATCCTCTGCATAGAAGGTCTTGAAGGATGTCTTCTTTCTTGTGATTCCCATCCAATTCCATGTAACAATTAATCTTTTCATTACTAGAGTCCCAGGGATACCTTGCTTATAATATGTTTTATTAGTCTAGTTTAGTTTTTTTGTTTTTTTAGCTTCTCTGATTTCTCTGCCAAACTGTGTGCTCCTCCAGGGTGGGATGTGTCTTAAGTAAATGTTGTCTTTGTATTCCAGTTTTGAGAACACACTCTGATCTGCATCTATTTCACCAAATTTTTTTATGATGTGTTTCCTGCAGTGAAAAATCAAGTGGGGACAATTCCCACTTTGGGATTCTAAGTAAAAACAAAAACAAAGACAGAACATGAGCTACTCCCCAGGGACCTAAGTTTGCTTGCACTGACCCCTGGCCCTACCTGTTGCTGCAGGTGCTGCGTGGGTCCCTCGATGTGGCTCAGGGTAGAGCGGGGCTAGCAAATGGGCTGCATCACAAACAGATCACTGGGAACTCCTTTTTTTTTTTTTCCTACTGCAGCATTTCTCAGATTTGCAACGCTCCAAAGGAGCCTGTACGTAGATGCTACTACTTCTTCCAGATGTCTTCTCTTATCTGTGTAATATTTATCATGCCAAAGAACTTTGTGAAAGCATCTAGCATGTAGGGGCTTCCTTCTTCCACTAAAAGAAGGTTTTAGTCCTTAATGTAACCAGAACAATCAGCCCAGAGACTTTGACAGTGTTACAGTAGAGCTAAAAGGACAGTCAAAGGCAGGGAGAAACGCCAGCTACTTCTCTGAATGGCCAAATAGAAGTTGGACTTAAGAAAAAGAACCATTAAATAAATTCCATTGTCATAGAAAGGTCTATGTGGATGGAAGTAGCTGTAAAATTGAGCAAATCTGATCTTCTTTGGGGACTGGCAGACTTTTTTTTTTATCCATCACAGGAGTCTTACTGTGAACAGCCTGAGCCACATGACTGCAAAAGTATGACAATATTGCCATAGACAGAGTTTTGAAAATGCTTAGGGGAATAGAAGAAACATTTGGGATCTAGAGAGCAGAAGTGGTATTTGAAAGCTGCTTTCTATCCAGTTGCTGATTATATATTAACCAGCCCAACAGCACCAATGCCTTTACTAGAAGCAGATACTAATCTTGAGGAGGACTGGCATTATTTTATAACATTGACCTCAAGGGATGCATTTATAACAGTTTTAGATGAAGGACAACAGACTATTCTATAGGACCAGGAAGTCCTTAGATTCTGAGGAGTTGGGGTTCTTAAACTGCCACCTTAGATGGCTTCATCCCATGTCCTAGGGTGCATCTTTTCCCTGTCACATCCCTGGCTTTAGAACATGAGACTTAGTCAGGCATGGTGGTGCAGGCTTTTAATCCCAGCACTCAGGGGGCAGAGACAGGCAGATCTCTGTGAGTTTGAGGCCAGCCTGGCCTACAAAGTGAGTTCCAGGACAGCCAACGCTATTACACAGAGAAACCTTGTCTCAAAAAAGAGAAAACCAACACAAACAAACAAAAAAACCAAAACCAAAAAAAAGGAAAGAAAGAAAAGAAAAAAACTGGCTTAGCAGATAAAATATTTATCAGTTATGTAAGAGGGCATGAGTTCAAATCCCCAGAACTCACCTGAACTCACACACGTCACATGTGTGTGGTATCCTGCCTATAATTCCAGCTTCAGGGGGCAGACACAGGATAGCTGGAGCAAGCTGGCTAGCAAGACTAGCCATATCAATGAGTTCTGGGTTTGGTTGAGAGACCCTGCCACAAGAATAAGGTGAATGAGTGACTAGTAACATGATTTTAAACACACACACACACACACACACACACACACACACACACTCATACACACTCATACACACACATACATGAAAAGGAAAAAGAAAAGTATATGAGGTTTCATGGAGCATCAAAGTAAAGCTTTCTTTAATTTTTTATATTTATTTATTCTATTTTCTGTGTCTGTTTTGCCTGCATGTATGGATGTGGACCACATTTATAACCAATGCCCATAGAGGTCAGAAGAGGGCATAATATCCCCTGTAACCAGAGTTATAGATTGTTGTGGGGCACTATATCAGTTCATATCATTCACACCTGTTCCTTTGCAAGAACTACAAGTGTTCTTAAGCTCCAAGCTATCTCCTCAGCCCCAAATTAAGCCTTCTTTTCAATTCGACTCCCATGATCAGATCCTGCATCTGATTTTCAGGCAAATCTGCCTTCTGCTTACTGTAGCAAAGGCCCCTCCCTCTGAGTGCCCTCAAAGAGGCTCTTGGTGCTCTGGATTAATGTTAGCTTAGGCCTATAACTTCCCAGTTATATTATTATTATCATCTGTATCCCATCTTTCAAGTTTTGATGAATTTTTGAATGCTTATATCTTTTCCTTCTTGGTCACTGGTGAGTGTCTTAGTAATCTGAGATGTTGCAGTGTGTCTGAACACACCAGTAACCACATTCCTCCTATAGAGTAGTGTCACTCCAGGAAGTTCAACACCCAGTTCTAGAAGCATTGGCTCTATTTTATGATAAAAAGTAATTTTTACTTCAAAGTCAAGATAAAATACCAGGAGATACTCAAGTATATGTACATACAGACATATGTATATATGTATGTATGTATGCATGTATGTATGTATGTATATATGCATGTATGTATGTATATTCTTGTTTATGGGCAGAATGATACATTCAATAAATAAATTCTCAATGGCTTCTGGCATGCAGCAATATAGTTGAAGCTCTTAAACCAATGCTTTCATCAAAATGTTTTTTCTCTTCTTTCTTTTCCTTCTCCTATTCTTCCTCCTCATTCTCGCTTCCATTTCTTCTCCCTTCTCCTTCTTCCTCCTTCTTCCTCCTCCTCCCCCTTCTCTCCTTTCCACCCCTCTTCACAGACAGGCTCTCACTATGTAGTTCAGACTTGCTTGGAATTCCCTTTGTAACTCGGTCTGGTAACAAAGTTGGATCTTTTTGCCTTGACTTCCACTTGCTAAGATTATAGTCACACACCACCATGCCCAGCTTACATTCTGCATTGCCTTCCTTAAAATGACTCATTAAAAAGAATGGTCATCTCTATTTTAGTAGGGTTTTTTTTTTTTCCCTTTTTACCACATTTCATCTTTCTTTGCCAATACCCTTTTGGGTAAATGACCCTATTAGCACATGTGTCAAGGGTCTACCGAAAATAATTTTTGTATCATTTGACCCCTTCTTTTTTTTTAATCTCTCTGTTCTGAAAATACCAGAATTGGCTTGATATTCAAATTAGGAGATCAGAATTCCAAACCCATATTGTTACTTATTGTTTCTGAGTACTTTGGTAATTACTCTCTGAACCTTCTTTTCCTAACATCTCAAATACAGGTAAGAAAAATATATACTTGACAGCATCCCAACACTCCCTGTTCATGTGCCCCCTACCACGCATGCCCACATCTCTTCCTTTGCCAAGATTCTTTGTGGCTTTTTCTTACTACCAGAAAGACTCATCCTACCACTCTTCTAGTGGCTGGCTTCCCATGCCGCAGTTCTCAGCTCAGTTGGGACTTTCCTTAAATCTGAGAAGTTCTTTTTTATTCTAGCTAAAGTAACTTATCTTATGAACTTCAATGACCCCAAACACAATTTTCTTTAAGATATATGTAACACACTGTGATTATTTTATGTGAGAATATAAATCATTGTGTTTGTGTATCCAGCTAGGGCTAGACCTTTAAAAAGGCAATGTGGATGCAGGGCTTGGCATAAAATAGAATCTTAATAAATGTTATTAGTTAAGCAAAGGTCTCAGTTTACTTCATTGAGCTTGACTGTGTTCATGTAGAATATGTGGAAAACAATTAAATTATATTGTTGTTTGTACTATAGCCCAGACGCAAATAGTTCACAATTTTGAAAGTGTTCTTTTGGTCAGTCACTTGATACTAAACCAAAATATTATTCTTTCTATGAATGGCATGGATTTTAATATATACTAATGCTTCAAATGTTTATGCTTATAATTATTGCATATTTTCTCAATTATGTCAGATACATTAGCTTAAGTAAATGATTTGTGAGTATAATTTGAATTGTGAAAAAATAGCATAATTTGAGAAATCTCGATATATAAACAATTATATATAAAGTGAAAAATAACCTTTCCCTTTTCTATCAACCAAAGCTTTTAAGTCTCCTTGATAATCGAGTTGAAAAGGCAGTATGACCTCAGACACTTCTGGTCAGTCACAGGAGTGCCTGTCAGCTTCGAGCCCTGTCTTAACGATCGTGGGATGGGTATGAGGATGGGCCGCTTGAAACCATCATATGCTGTGTACTTAATATCAGAAAAACAAGAGGCACGGAATCTAGGAGCAGCTTGGCACTCTACAGCCTTCGGAAGGAAGCAGACCTCACAAGGCCACAGCATCACTTACAGTCCATTTTCTTCTCAGCCATCTGGCACATCAAAGCAAGAAGGTTCAGATTTTGAATTGCAAATTGATACCCCCAAAACGTGTTGCTATGACACATAGAGCTAAGGCAAGAGGAATTAGTCAAACAGTAAGATCGATAGAAGAAATTTGACCCGATATTTCTACACATAGAGTGAAGGAAACTTACACTGAAAACCTTTTCCAGAAACAAAATCTTTTGTAACTGCAATTCTTCCATGACACTGTAATGATAGTATGTTCTAGAGTCATCATGGGGAACATATGGAATGAGAATGTTGGTCTCTAAAACTTAGGAAATTGCCGAGATCAGTTGCAGGTCCATCTTCCTGTGATAATGTGCTGACTCTTACAGGTACAGGCTCACTTCTTGCTCTTTTTCTAACAGTTTTCCGAAGCTGCATCTCCTAGGGTGCTCCTGTTGGAATATAAAGGCAGGCTGTAACTGAAGAACTCAGCTGGTAGAGCCCTGTGGACTTTAGTCACTTTTCACTTCACTTGGGGTCAAGATAAGAAAGAACACAACATGGTTTACATTTTCAGTACCTTCAATGTGTAGGTTATACTGCATGTATTAATTTATCCCATTGAGCCATTTCTGTCCCACTCTATGATTTTTTTAAGTGACAAGGGAACTCAGACAACCACCAGCAGGGTGATGTCAGGTGACAAATGTAGCGGAGTGTGGATGCAAACCCATCTCAACCACACAGCAAGTACTCATGCACGTCACAATCTCTGCCTTTTGTTTACGTCTCTGTTAAATGTCAACCTTCTTTTCTCATTTACATCAAGGCCAATGTGATTGACATAGAGAGAATGCTTCCTAGTTCAGAATCTAAATTGAGCTCCACAAAGAGTTTCAGGGTTTATCGTACCACCTGTAAACATTTCTAACCAGGGTATCATCAGGTATCCTCACTGAGTCTCCTTCCATCATTGATGATGGTCAGGATGTAAAGTTGGATTCTGGTGGAGATTGTACCCTGAAGCTTGCTGTGGCAGAAACTCTCGTCAGTAGTAGTTGCTCTCAGAAGTGGTAGCTCTCACCAGGTTGATGTCTCATTGTCTCTTTTCTCCTCTCAATGCAACCTCTTGGCGACAAGGCAAACCACAGTCCTTCAGGGGCTCCTCAGCCTTAGGCAGCTTTGTATCACAATTTGGGGCTGCCCCTTCAGCCATGGTTTGCATTACCTGAGATTTCAGCCTCCTCTTCGTGTCTAATAAACATTATTGCCCCATAGAAATAGGAATAAAGAAACACTTATTGTCTTCTGGAAGTACCTGAATTAAGGTTTATGAGGATAAGGCAGGAAAATCTCAGAATCTCCCTTCTCGGGCATAGGAACATCTAAATAAATTAATATCCAAGGAGATGTCAACCTTTGTTTCAGTAATTCTAAATAGTCAAAAAAAAAAAGGAGTGTGTTGGAAGAAAACCCTTCAGATTTCATGTAATTATTACATATCACCACTCCCCAGCTAACACTGCATGAAGCAGAGACAAGCCTCCCCACTGATGTCTGGTTGAAGTGAAGATCCGTGAGATATAGGAAGTAGGGTGCTATTCTTTATAAGTTAGAGTTTTACTAAAAAAAAATTATAATATTAAACCTACAAGGCCAAATTTTCCTCTGAATTCTGCTGGACCACTCATCTGTCATTAGACTGTTCTGTCTCAGAATCATCCCCTAATGCATGTAGAGAATGTATTAGTAATGGTGGGATGGGTTTCTTGGAAACAGGTATCTTGTTGAATCATCTGTATTTTCTAATACAGTGAATTTCTAGGCAGGGGTGCTCTATAAATATTCCTTAGCTAATTAAATCAGATGCTGTGTTACCTATGAAATAAAACCATCTCTTACTGTGCAAGTTTTGCAGACATAAGATATGATACAAAGTAGCTTTATTAAGACCTGTCTCATTACTGAGTGTGAAGCATTTTGACCCTTAAGATCATTCCAATGTATGAGCATTATAGAAAATGCATGTAATCACTGACTCTTCAATCCCCTCGCTCTCTATTTAATGCTCCACTGCAATTTAATATCTAAATCTTGGAATTTATTTAAGAAGTCAAACCACATTAGAGCCCCATCACTCCACCTACCTTTCTAATTAATGAGTCACAGCACAAATGAAGCAAGTTTTCAGTTAATGAGCTACAAACAAATCTATCTGTAGATACTAATTACCACTAATATCCAAATTAGTTACACCCCAGGTTTGTTCTCTCTGAATTTACATTAATTTGTCTCCTTTCCCCTAATCAGTTAAGTCTCATCTAAAGATAATTGTAGAGATGTGACTTCCAGGATGGAGTGTGTAGATTGCGACTTTAACGGGTGACATCATTAAGTAAAACCAACCCGGTAATTATTTAACGTCTGTGTACGTGGCTGAAGGCCATACAGAAATGAAGAAACATTTATTCAAGGAAATCCACATGGTCAATTAATGTAGACAAGGGCAGTGTGAATACATGAGGAGGAAAGAAATGTTTCTTCAATTAATGGCTCCAGGCACACTGGATATCCACATGCAAAATGAAATGGAAAACGGACACTTGTCTTCAATAAGGATAACTCTAGCTGGGCGGTGGTAGCGCACGCCTTTAATCCCAGCACTCGGGAGGCAGAGCTAGGTGGATCTCTGTGAGTTCAAGGCCAGCCTGGGCTACAGAGTGAGTTCCAGGAAAGGCGAAAAGCTACACAGAGAAACCCTGTCTCAAAAAACCAAAAAAAAAAAAAGAATAACTCCAAATAGAGTAAAGATAAGCAGGTGAGATCTAAAACCAGAAAACCCTTAGAATGAGGTAGGGTACAGCCCCCTGACATCGGACTTGGCAATGGGTTTTCTCTAGAACACCCGAAGTCCAGGCAACAAAAGCAAAAACAAAACTGGACTGTGTCAAACCACAAAGCTTCTGCACAGGAAAGGAAATCCTAACAAAATGGAGAGATGACCCACAGAATGGGGGGAGAACATTTGTAAGTCATTTATGTGATAAGAAGCTAATATTCAAGAAATAGAAACAACTTCTGCAAGTCAATAACAAAAAAAAATTGAATTTATAAATGGGCAAAGGAGGCCTAAAAGACAAATGCCTCATGGTTTTACTAATGTGTAGAGTCTAAAGTAGCTGAAATCAAGGTGTAGAAATCAAAACAATTGAGCCAGGTGGTGAGGGAGAAGAGGAAAAGCACAAACAAATATTAACTATAATGCCTTTGCCAGGTGTGGTGGTGCATGCCTTTAATCCGAGTACTGGGGAGGCAGAGGCAGGCAAGTCTCTGAGTTCAAGACCAGCCTGGTCTACAGAGTGAGTTCCAGGACAGCTAGGGCTACCCAGAGGAAACTCTGTCTCAGAAAAATAAATCAAAACAACTGTGTTGTAGGATATTTTGATCACACTCTGACATGCCCAAGACTGACAATAAAGTTTTCCTTGAATCAGAGGGTGGAGTTAGCTACTAGCTGACCAAAATTAGCCACAGAGGTTTTGGAGGACCAAGGACAGATAGAGAGGCACAGGAAGTAGTCGGGAGGGTTTGAGAAAGATTCTTGGCCCTTTTTTGGATGGAGGAAGGAGGGAGAGGAGGTCACTGGTCGCTTCTCTGCTGTTTCGCTGATTAATTAGGTGCTTACCCCAATATCTGACTCCCAAGTTTTTAATGATAAATAATAATTAGATAAATGCTTCACAACTGTTATGAGGAACCAAGAAATGTAGAGGAGGGGTAAGAAGAAATAGGCTAGCAAATGCAGCCAGATAATTTATAGTAGTACAATGATTACAGTCAAAATATTGTATGGTAGAATTCAAAAAAGCTTGACAAGAGGATTTCTAATGTTCTCACCACAAATAAATGAAAAGTACTGGAGATGACAAATAGCATAAATGTCTTGAGCTAATAATGATACGATGAATAAATGTACTGAATCATAACACTTTACTCCTTAAAGCTATGTAATTACTGCCAGTCAATAAGTAAATAAGAATGTTTCAAAATCAAAAGGAGCAAAGGAGTAGATAGACTTTTTCCCCAAATAAGATTTACATACAAGTGACCAATATATGCATAAATAGAAGTGTTCAAATCACTAATCACTACAGAAATGCAAATTAATACAAAGTGGCTTATCACTTCACCGGTCAAAACAGCTACCCCTCCCATCCCCCCCCCACACACACACAAAGAAAGAAGATGACACACGTATAAGCTGGAGCAAATGTGGGGAAAGGGAGCCCTTGATACCATTGGTACAGATCCTAGCGAGTACAGCACCGATGCAAAACTACTCAGAGGTTTCTCAAAAAAAGTCGTTAGAACTACCATATGGTATAGCTGTATGCTGAGGAGATAACCAAAGTTAATGCAATCATGTCAAAGAAATACCTGCACTCATGTTCACCACTGCACATTTACAGCAGCCAAGGTAAGGAGGGAAGCCAAGGATGTGTGTGTGCAGCGGGTTACCATTCTATCATAGAGAAACACGTGCAGGAAACTAGGGAACATTATATGCTAAATGAAGAAACCACAGCAAAGGCAAAACTGTGTAATGCTGTTCACATTCTGAATTTGAAGAGGTAAAACTAGAGTATAATAGTGGTTGCCAGAGCTGAAGGGTGAGGAAAATTGGAAAACATCCACCAAAAGGGCACACAGTGTTTCTGTGTCAGTGTGAACAGGTTCTGGGGATGTCATTTAAAACAGGGGTGGTAGTGGATATATTGATTAATGTGATAATCATGTGATGCATGTGTTCATCAAGTCAGCACATTCTATACTTCCAATATACAAAGATTATTAAGACTTACTGATAACATTTAACCTTCAGTTCACTCTGTTTCACCCTTTACCCCTCCCTCAACATGCTGGGAGCTCTATTTTAAAGGAAGCTCTCTCCCACAAAGCACCCAAGTGCTACTGAATCTCTCTAGGATGAATAAGCAGCAACATTTTCCAACCACCTGTTCAGAGACCAGTTTCCAGATTGGTGTGGTCAAGACATCAAGGTCTTCTTTGATGGGTGATGTTGTTCTGAATGCTGTGAACATGTGTTCCTCTGGTGTTCCTCTGATTGGTTGATAAATAAAACGTTGATTGGCTAGTAGCCAGGCAGGAAGTATAGGTGGGGTGAGCGGACGAGGAGAATGCTGGGAAGATGAAGGGCTGAGTCAGGAGTCACCAGCCAGACACAGAGGAAGCCAGATGTCAAAGCAGAACTGAGAAAAGGTACCAAGCCACATGGCTAAGCATAGATAAGAATTATAGGTTAATTTAAGTGTAAGAGCTAGTCAATAATAAGCCTGAGATAATGGCCAAGCAGTTATAATTAATATTTAGCTTCTGTATGATTATTTTATAAAAGGCTGCAGGACAAGGGGTGAGAGATTTGTCCTGACCGTGGGCCAGGTGGGACATAGAAAAACTGCCTATTACAATTAACTGCCAGACATTCTATAGGACACAGAGAAAAGTGACTGAGAGACTCTAGGCCTATGGGCTGAAAATGGATGGATGCCCCAACATTACAGAGGAACTTTGGATGACTGTCCAGGCAGACAGCTGTCTCTGTCATTCTAGATTTTTGGAAGTTGCTTACAATGCTCTTCCTGTTTACTTAGGTAATATTATTGTTGGTTACGCCGCGGCACTGCTCCTTGTGGCTGGCCGCTGCCTGCGGTGGCCATGCTGGTGGAGGAGAGTGCTGGAGGAGAGTCATGAGCCATAGTTACCTTTTTAGAGCTTTATTGGGGGGGAGAGAGAAAGAGAGAGAGAAGGAGAGGGAGGGGAAGAGGGGAAGGCTAACAGGAGGAAGGAGCAGAAAGGAGAGAGGCACACAGGGGGCCCACCCGCTTTTTTAGGCTGGGACGCCGTCAAAGGTTGATGATGTAATTAAGGACCGAATCCTTACAATAATATCCTTCTGGGGTCTTTGATGTAGTTGAAGACTAGATAGTTATAATTATAGTTTTTCTTAGTCATGATAAAAGATAAATTAGAAATACGAAACTTTAGACTCACAAATATAGGATAGAATAATTTCCTTAATTTTACAAAATACAAATAGACTAGATGTTGTAACTGTAATTATTGCTTGATAACTGTTTTATTATATGTAATTTTACTATGTTAAAGTTAAAAACTTCCTTTTGAATAGAAAGAAAGGGGAAATGATGAGTGATATCATTCTATATGATGTGAATATGTGTTGCTATGATTGGTTGATAAATAAAGCTGTTTGGCCAATGGTGAGGCAGAATAGGGTTAGGCAGGACATTCTAACTAGAAAGGAGGAAGGAGAAAGGCAGAACAGAGGGGACGCTGCCAGCCACCACCATGAGAAGCAAGATGTAAAGATACTGGTAAGCCACAAGCCACATGGCAAAGTATAGATTTATAGAAATGGGTTAATTTAAGATATAAGAGCTAGCTAGCAAGAAGCCTGCCATGGCCATAGTTTAAAAATAATATGAGCCTGTCTGTGTTTATTTGGGTCTGAGTGGCTGCAGGACCTTAGGGCTGTGGGAGCCAGGTGGGACCAGGAAAACTTCAGCTACACATCAAGGTCTTCTTTCTTCCACCAGCCCTACTGAGAGCTCCAGTGGTTCAATAGGAACAGGAATTTGATGACACAAGGTCCAATTATCCTCACCTCACCTTTCTCAGAGGGAGAATATTGCACACTGTGAGAGGAACGCTGTGGAGGCAGGTACTACTGCCCTTGCCCAGTGTCCAGCTCATAGAGCAAGAACGCTATGTAGGAAAGGTGAGTCATTATACTGCTCTCAGATCTGGAGAGTGGCTCAGAGATTTGGCCACAGCATGTAAGAACCCACCCGCTGAGATGATTTGGAACAGTGTGGAAAAGAAGGTCTTCTCAGAGGACAGTGGACTTTGATATTAACAGTTAAGAGCATGCTGTTAGCTCAGTGGAAGCAACCAGCACCACAGGCCACTTAGATCACCACAGATAACCAGGTGAAGAAGTAACTGTGATGATGAGTAGTTCCTCCTGATTCCTGAAGCCTGGAATTGTCAAGGAACCTGAATTCAACTGGTTCAGACTGTGAAGCAATTCATGCATGGAGACATTAGTTTATGAACTAGTGAGCAGCAATTAGTGGACCTTTACAGTTGGGTGTGACTCTAACAAGGTAAATAGTCCTACAGCAATCACAAAGGAACATAGAGCCCCGGCTGACCCCAGTCACTCCAGGTGATTGATGCCATTCCCGAGGCTACAGTCCATTAGGGATGTCGTCAGACAGTTCACACCATGGGCAATAGATTCTGTTAAGATATGCCAATGAAGGACATCACAAACAGTGAATGTTAGGAACTAAGCATGGCAAGAGGGAAACCAGTATTTGGAGTTGCTTTCATATAACAATGTTTAGTTTTCAACAACAACAAAACTGTGAGATATTTTTTAAAATCATTCTCATAACCTAGGAGTGGGGTCAATGGGGAAAAATGGGTTTTAGAAACTGCCTGTAAGAGGACTTGTCTTAACAGGTCTTTAACACGGCCACAACAGTATGTTCAAAATTAATGAAAACCATGCTCGCAGAAGTAAAGGAATAAGGGATCAGACAGAGACTGAAGATGAAGAGAAATTGTAATCAATGAACTAAACAAATGTTCTAGAGTTGAAAGTACAGCAATTAAAATAAAAAGTCCAGATGGGACTGAAGAGTCGATCTGAACTGCCTGGTGAATCAGTCTTAAAGACAGAGTGATTTAGTCTATGTAATCTAAAGTAATGGAGGGACCAATGGGGAAAAGTAAGCAGAGCCCAAAGAAACATAGACCACCCCTGAGAGCTGACAAGTGCGTGGGGGGTGGGGGGAGTCATTGGAAGGGAGGATGAGGGGAGGGAGTAAAAAGCTAACAGAGGCTGAGCAGTCCTCAGATTGGATGAGTGATGGTGGTCTACACATTCAAGAAACTCAACTTGGTATAAGAAGGGTGAAATAAAAGATCCCCAGCTGCCACTTGTAGCTGAAGTTTTCCTGTGTCCCACCCAGTTGGCAGCTGCTCAGACCCAAGTAAACACACAGAAGCTTATATTAATTAAAACTGCTTGGCCATTAGCTCAGGCTAACTACTGACTAGCTCCTACACTTAAACTCAACCCATTTCTGTTAATCTATATGTCACCACGTTTTCTGTGGTTTTACCTATGTGCCATTACATGCTGTTCCCTGGACAGTGGGCTGGCGTCTCCTGACTCATCCTTCCTTTTCCCAGAATTCTCCTTGTGTGCTTATCCCACCTATACTTCCTGCCTGGCTACTGGCCAATCAGTGTTTTATTAAATCAGTGTACAAAAGCATTATTCCACAGAAGCCACTTATGGTGACTTTTGATGACAAAGATAGAGAGGAACCCCTAAAACTTGTAAGAGCAAATGACCTAGCATGTTCAAGGAAGCCCTCCAAAAGGTAACACCTAACTTCTCTCCAGAACAATGAGGCCAGAAAACCAAAGCCTGTCAACCAGAAATTTATATACACCAACGATCTTTCAAAATGGACAGCATAATCACAACATTCCTGAACAAAGCAGAGAGAATTTGTTGCTATTAGAATTCTTTACAACAGATAGTAAAATATGTTCTTCAGGATAAAAACATGAGTGATCAGAGGCAGTAATTTAAACATTCATGAAAAATCAAAGAGCCCTGAGAGTTAATTAAGTAATTATGGTGATATTTTATTTGTACTGAGATGTGATTTTATTTGTATGTTAATAAATAAAGTTGCCTGGGGGTCAGAGTTAATAGCAAGCCATACCAGAAGCCAGGTGGTGGTGGCACACACTTTTAATCCAGATCACATGACAGACAGATCTCTGTGTGTTCAAGGATACAACCAGCATGGAGACACATGCCTTTAATCTCAATACCAACCATAGAAGACCTGGAGGTCTGTATAGACAGGCAGTGACGAGGAGGTCATGTGGTTGGGTTTACAACCAATGAGAAGGCAGAACAGAAAGTCAATAAAAAGACAGATACACAGGAAGTAGGTCTCTTTCTGAGGGAAAGGACGACAGTGGCAGTGAAGGGTAAGAAAGGGTTTTTAGTATCAGCTCTTAGCTACTACTCTGACCTCTTAGGCTTTTAACTCTGCATTTGGCTCTGTGTTTCTTATTTAATAAGACTTACATCTAAAAGTAATTACAAAGACAACACAGATGTCAACTCTTCTCGTTCATCTTAACCCACCTAAGAAGCAGCTGCATGAGACGTCATGTAAATAATTATGTGTGGGTCCGCTAACATATAGAAATGTGATTGATCATCATAGCAAAAAGGAAGTGAGTGGAGCAAAGCTGTGTTGAAAAAGACAGCATCTGTGACCCCAAACTGTACGACCAGATGAAAAGGACCAGAAAAGGCAAACAAGTTAAAGAACATCACAAGCCTGTAAGCACACACTTGATCACCTTCCCTCTATCCGAAGTAATAGAAGACACGAAACTACATAAATAATTACAGCAGTGTATTGCATTACAGCACAGGTAGCTGTGGTGTGTAGAGTACTATTAGCACTGAAATGAAGCAGTAGAGTTCCAAGGACTGCAATAGTTAGCACAATCTAAAATGAAACCTGAAAAATTATGGTAGTTATGGTAAGGCTTAGAGGGACTGCTAAGCAAAGAATTCGAACACCTGGTAATGATGTTAGGAAGGATTCCAAAAAGTGAGAGAAATAGTAGAAGAATAGAAAAGGCTTGAGATAGATCCTTATATGTTGTGCTGTGTCTCTTCCCAAATTCCCAGGTTACAGTTCTGAGTCCCAGGGCCTCAAATATGATGATCTGGAGTCAGGAATTTTGCAGAGGTATTTACTTCAAAATGAAGTCATCAAAGTCATGGTTGGCCCTAATCCAATATGTCAGGTGTCCTTACAGGGACTGTGAATTTGGACCCAGATACAGACAGACAGAAGATGACACAAACAGGGTCAGAGACACAGCCATTTTCAGACCAAGGACAGAGTCCTGGGCCAGTTCTTTCTTTTACGGCTTTTAGATCTCGCCAAACCTAATGACACCTTGATCTTGAACATCTAATCTCCAAAACTTCGAGACAACAAATTTTTATGGTTTCAGTCACCAATTTATTGGTGAAATTATTAAGGCCACTCCACGTAGTTAAAAGGGAGATTTATTTAGTGGCAAATGAAGGGATAGGTAGGTTGCGGGTTCTGGGAAAGACGCAGCGCAGTCCGGCGTTGTTCTCTGGAGAACTCTCCTCCCTCTACCTCTAGCGTCCAGGGTCCAGGCAACAAGAGAGCGCAGCACATCTGGATCTCGGTCTTCAGGGCCCTCTCTTGGCCCCGCCTTGTAGGTGTGATAGTTACTGAAGCCTCAATAGGGGTTGGAACTTCCAGACCAAAGCTGGAATGGCTACCCACTACACCAATTTTATGGTAATTTTTTATGGTAGCCTTAGCAAATGAATACATATGGAAAGCAAAAAAGCAAAATGCTAGGTGTAGCTACAATTGTACCAACAATCACACATGGGTGGGGATGGGAGTGGACACTGAGCAATTCTACAAAAGACAGAGTATTCAACAATACATTGCCTGCAAAGGACACACTTCACATCCAAAGACACAAACAGATTGAAAGTAGAAGGATGGGAAACTGCCTTCCTTAAGAAAGCTGGAGCATTTATAGCAGGCAAAACAGACTTCTACACAAAAATCTTGCTGAAGATGAAGAGAAAAATGTTATGGTAAAGGGGGCATTCCACCAGGAAGCTATAGATATTTAAATATCTGAATATAGAGCCTACTCCCATGAACCAAAACAGAAATGAAGATATGAAAGAAAAATTTAAAATTGAAGACAGAGACTTAGTGATGATGGGTGAAGACTTTAGTGCTCCAATATCAATCCCATAAAGAGCATCAAGGCAGATGGTGCACACGCAGAAGAGCTGAGCCACGCTGAAGCGAATTATATCCAACAGGTGTCTACGGACACTGCATCTGACAAATGGGGAAGCAAGGACATGTGGGACATTCTCCAGCTAGACCATACGCTAGGAAAGAGGAACAGAATCAATAAATTAGAAAGGCATGCAATAGACTCCATCCACAATGAAATGAGACATGAGCTTAATCACACATGCATTTAAGTGACTTAAACATATATTATAGGGCACACTTCTAAATACCCAATATTGTCAAACAATAATCAACAAAATCACTTTGAGATAAAAATTTACATATAATACAGCAAAACTTAAGAGAGTCAGCTTAAGTGGTACAGAGAGGAAAAACTAAATTTATTATCTAAAATAAAAAATAAAAATATTCAAATCAATGACTTAGCCTATTGCTATAAGACTTCAGAAGCAGAGAACAGAAAACGAACAATAAATAGATAGAAAAAATAGCAAAACCTGAAGTAGAAATTAATGGAGTGGAGAGCAAACAATACAGGAAATTAGCAAACCAGCAAATTACTTGAAAAAGTCAACCAAACCTTTAATAAAACTGAAACACTCAGAGAATACAACTAACAGCCACATAGAGATGAGAAGAATGTCAGGGGAACACTATAAACAATTACGAGCAATTGTATGGCAACAAGTTAAGTAATATGGATTAGATAAATAAAGACCTAGAAAGATGCAAACCAAAAGGAACTCAAGAAGTGTTCTAGCTTTCTTTCTATTCCTTTGATAGACCCACAACCAAAAGCATCTTGGGGAGGAAAGGGTTTATTTGACTTACACATCTGCATCACAGTCCATCAGTAAGGAAATCCAAGATCTGGAGGCAGGAACTGAAGCAGAGACCATGGAGAAGTGTTATTTACTAGCTTGCTCTTCACAGCTTACTCAACCTGCCTTATTATACAGCCCAGGACCACCTGCCCAGGGGTGGCAAAGTGCTGTGGGATATTTGTACACTGTGAAGATACATTACTGTGAATGGTGTAATAAAAAGATGCATGACCAATAGCTAGGCAGGAGGTATAGACAGGACTCCTGGGCAGAGAGAGAATGCTGGGAAGAAGGAGGCAGAGTCAACAGCCAGATGGCAGGACAGAGTAAAGGTAACTGAGCTACGTAAAATAATGTAGATTAAAATATATGGGTTAATTTAAGTTGTAAGAACTAGTTAGGAATAAGCCTAGCTTTAATAATTAATAATGTCTCCATGTTGGTTTTTTGTGAGCTGGTGGACCAAAGAAAAATCCATCTATAGCAAAGCCCACAGTGAGCTGGACACTCCCATATCAATCATTAATCAAGAAAATGCCCCACAAACTTGTCTATAGGCCAACCTTTTAGAGGCATTTTCTGAATTGAAGTTTCCTCCTCCTAGATGACCCAGCTTGTGTCAAGTTGACAAAAAACCAACCAACATGGAAGGCAGTAGAAAAATCAATGTAGACCTGTAAACAAGTGAAAATATTAAGTAATAGTAATTATAGCTCCAGTAGTCAAGGAAACTGCGCATACAGAAAAGCCAGGGACCAGATGGCTTTCCTGGTGAATTTTACCCAATAGTTAATGAATTCGTAGTGATAGTTCTCAAGGGCTCCACAAAACAAAAGATGAGTGGATGCTGTTCCCCTCATCTTGGCTATCAGCCTAAGGCTGCTACCAAATCAGACCAAAGCACTTCAAGAAAAGACAATTAGAAAACTATAAAGCAGCATTCTTAAGAAATGTATCCATAATACTCAACAAACCTTAACCAGCCAAATCAAGTAACCTATGGTAAAGATTATATTCATGGCTAAGATATAAAAAAGATTAGATACCATAGCCAATTGGGATTTATCTCAGGAATACATGATTGACTTGGTGTGAGAACATCAGTTAATAAAATACACACAGTTGAAAGGAAACGTTTAACACAGATAATTTCAGCAGCTGTTGGAATAGCCCCTGCCAAAACCCTCCTCATGACTAGAAAGAAAAAACAACAAATGCTCAGTTTCCTAGGAACTGAGGGAGCAGCCTCATTCAGAAGGGGTCACCCATGCAATCCCAAACCTGATGTCCTCTTTAAAGAGGACAATCGCAATGCTTCCTCCCAGGCAGGGTTAGGATTAAAGTGATCATGAATTCTTGAAAGTATGACACTTAGAAGTTCTAGTGAGGGCATTTAAACAAGAAACCAAACCAGAAAACAGCAGATAATAAAGGAAGAAATGATATGTACAATACACACCTTACCATGTATAAAGAAAACAGCCTCTAAAAACAAATAGAGCTATCAAGTAGGTTCAGCAAGTTGTCAGAATCTCATGGTGACATGAAAAAAAAAGAAAAAAAAAACCAAAACAGTATTTCAGCATAAGGGCAATAAATGATTCAGAAAATGAAATTCTGAAACTCTATTTACAGTAACATCAAAGAGAATAACATAGGAATAACTTTCAAAAAAGAACTTTTAAATTTGTACTCTGGAAAGCATAAAACATTACTGAAAGAAGACCCAATTAAATCGAAGGCACCTGTGGCTACACTTGGGAAGATTTAATATTTGAAGATGATGTGACATGACAGATAGACTCTGGAGTCACCTGGGAGATGGGCGTTTGCGCATCCTTTGATACATGGGCCTTTGAGGACCCATCCAGCGTGTCTGGAACCATCTCTAGGATTGGATCCTGAACTTTATATATGAAGAAAGGAGCATGCACAGTCACCCACAGCCCCCTCTCCCTCCTGCCCACTTCTGCCTGCGTTCTGGTTAGGAATGTGATGTGAGCAGGTGCTGCAAGCTCCTGCTGCCTTGACTTCCCTGCCCTGCTGGACTTTACTGTTGAATTGTGAGGCATCATAAACCCTCACCTCTGCTTTTGTTAGGGCATTTTATCACAGAAACAGGAGAAGAAAGTGCAGCAGATGGTAATGCCTCTCAAACTGACCTACAGACTCAGCACAACCATTATTAAATTTAGCTGGCTTTATTTTTTTTTATAGAAATTGAAAACTTGATTCTATAATTCAAAGGAAGTGTAAGGACCCAGAAGAGCCAAAATATCATTTAAAAAAAATCAAAGAACTTTTACTTACTAGTTTTAAATTTTACTACAAGGCAGGTGTGGTTGTGCATGTCTGCATTTCCAGCAATTGAGAAGCAGAGGCAAGAAGATTGCTACAAGTTTGAGGCCAGCCCGGGCTGCATAGTGAGGTCCAAGCCAGTCTATGCTACAGAGTAATGCCTGGTCTTAATTAAAACAAAATAAAAAACCCCACAGAACTCTTAACACAAAGCAGTAACCAGAAGAGAAATTGGACAAATTAAACTCAGGATCAAGATTTTAACCTACAGTTATATTCAGCCAATTTCCAACTAGAATGATAAGACAATTTTTTTTTTTTTTTTCGAGACAGGGTTTCTCTGTGTAGCTTTGCGCCTCTCCTAGAGCTCACTTGGAAGCCCAGGCTGGCCTAGAACTCACAGAGATCCACCTGGCTCTGCCTCCCAAGTGCTGGGATTAAAGGCGTGCGCCACCAACGCCCGGCTGATAAGACAATTTAATGAAGGAAATACTTTTGTCAACAAATAGCAACACTATAATTATATAACAACATGGAGAAAATGAAATTGGAACCTGCCTCATATACACACAAAATTAATTCTACAAATAGATCAACAAATTAAATGCAAGAGCTGCAATTTGAGACAAAACAAAGAAATTACATATATAAATATTCACAACCTCAAATTAGGCAATGGCTTCATAGGTATTACATTAAAAGCTCAAGTTAAGGGTTGGGGATTTAGCTCAGTGGTAGAGTGCTTGCTTAGCAAGCACAAGGCCCTGAGTTCAATCCTCAGCTATTAAAAAAAAATAAAAATAAAAAAAAAAGGCTCAAGTTAAAAAAAAGAGAGAGAAAAAATGTGTAAATTGGATATCAACAGAATCTAAAACCTTGTGGTTTAGGAAACATCACTGAGAAAGTTAAGGGATAATTCATGTTTAGTGGACTAATAGCAGTAACTGTCCTCTAAGACCTATGACATACCCAGTCACAGGTTCTTGATCCTGTTAATCATGCCAAGTGTGAGCTCCATCGAAACACATTACATGCATATTTAAAGTTCTCAGACAAATAGAAAAACAATAATTTACAGCTTACCCGTGGCTTGATAGAGGGAGTTTGCCTAGTTTCAGGCCCTGGGTTTGATCCCAGGCACCACTGAAAAAGTGAAAAAGAACAGAATATCAAATCTCTTTGTAAATCATATGAATTTATTATGAAGTTTGTTTCTTATTAAATTTATTTAACTTCCATTTGCTAGGTGATTAAAAAAAAAAACCCTGAATGAGAATGGCCCCCATAGGCTCATGTATTTGAATACTTGGTTCGCAGAGGTGGAACTTGAGAGGTGTGGCCTTGTTGGAGGAGGTGTGTCACTAGGCGTGGACTTTCAGGCTTCAAAAGCCTGTATGGCTGCTTCCTGTTTGTGGATCGGGATGTGAGTTCTCAGCTGCTGCTCCAGCACCACGCCTGCCCGACTGATGCCCAGCTCCCTACAGTGATGGTGATGGACACTATCTCTCTGCAACTGTAAGCAACAATTCTACCCTTCCTTCTATAAGCTGCCTTGGTCATGGTGTTTTATCACAGCAATAGAAAAGTAACTAAGACACCAAATAACTCAATAATAAAAAGTAATCTAATTAATAGTGGACAAAGTCTTTCAACATTCATGTTCTGAAGAAAATATACACGATACCAAATATCATTAGTTGTCAGGGAAGCACAAGTCAGTCATTCAGTACAGCTTCACATTAGCTGGGATGGTTGTCATTAAACATTCATTTTAAAGTGTTGGATTAGAACCCTTATATGTAAATATCCACAGTAACATTATTCATACTGGCCAAAATGTAAAGAGCCCAAATAGCCATCAGTTGATAGATGAATGAATAAAACATGGTATATCTGATTAGTAAAATATTATTCAACCATAAACAAGAATGGAGTATAATACATGCTACAACATGGATAAATCTTACATACATTTTGTCAGTGAATGTAGAGGGGCAAAAAGACACTTGTATTAGTACATTTATGTAACATTTCCAAATTAAGTAAACCTACAGAAATAGACACTGAGCAGTTTCTCAGAGCTGAAAGACTTGGAGGAATGTGGGGCTTGCCTGCATATAGATTTGTTTGTTTGTTTGTTTGTAGAGGTCATGAAAATAACCTAAAATTAATTATAATGATTGTGCATCTCTCTAAACATGCCAAAACAGTATTGACTTCTTATACTTTAGGTGTATTAGACACACACACACACACACACACACACACACACATCACATATAAATGTGTGTGTGATATAAATTATGTCTTGATATGATAGACATATCAAGCGACACTCAGAAGATAGCTGGAACATATTTATTTGTATAAAATATGTTCACTCCTGATTTGAGTTATTAAAGTGTCAGAGAAGCAAGCTCACAGTTCCTGATTGCTCTGGGCTTTCATGGAAAAGTGGCTCACGGAAGAACAGATAATTTTAGTCTTAGAGCATTAGAAGAATGACATAAAGCTTGTCATCAATATGTCTGCCTCAGGTAACATTGGGACTGGCTCAGAGCTGGCCACTCTGAGTGACCACTGGACTTGAGTGTCAGAAGGGACTTGAAACACTGTTAAGAAGGGCTCTGGGGAACAGTTTTGTCTTAGTATGTGTTTCCCCAGGGCAGACTCCAGGGAAAGGCTTGGACAGTTTCCTTGAGTAGCCCTCCAGGATCACAAATGGGAGATGGAGAAACTGAGGCAGGAAGAAGTCAGAAAAGTGTGCAGTTAAGCAGGATTACTGAGCAGAGCAGCTGGGACTTGATTCTGCTGGGGACACTCTGAGAAGACATAAGGTATGCTTCGATATTGAGCTGCAGGAGTACAGACCACCCAGGCTGGTCCAGACCACATCTGCCCTGTCTGGGTGGGCCTCCAGAACACTGACTCCCCCACACCTGGGCCATGTCTGCCAACTGTGAAACTCTTTTCTGCTGAACGAACCCTGCACGCTTAGGAAGAGACATGGGAGTGGAGAACAGGGCAGCTGTCTCAGGTAGGCTGTGAGGGCCTGTGATCGTGAAGCATCTATTACCAGCTAAATAAATACCAGTTAAATAAACAAGAAGGGTTAGGGGGTCACCATTGTCCTGTCCAGAGGGTAATTTCCAGTTACCCTGCCTGCCCCACCTAATCCTGAGGCCAATTTCACTCTGTTAATCATTCTCCCCTGCAGTAGTTAATTTTAGGTATGAGCTTGACTAGATTAGGCAATAGCAGAAGCCTTGGTAAAGAGACTGTCGATGCTCGGTGAGTTTGTTTCCAAAGAAGATTCACATGTGAATGAGAAGACTCCCGAGAGCTTGTACCAGATCAATGGGTCTCCTGTCCCCTGCTTCCCTCCTCCTCTCCTTTTTCTCCCTCTTCCTCCCTACCTCTTCTCTCCTGAAACACTCCTCTCCTCCTGCCCCTGAACATCAGAGGTCCATCTCAGGCACTGGATTCTAGGATACTCTGCATCCCCTATCCATCTCCATTCTTAGGCCTTCAGTTTCTTGTGAATCTCCTCATTGGCTGCACTGGCTCTAAGCTGTGGGATCTGGACTGAGCAATGCTCCTAGCTTCAAGGCTTCTGATCTGTGAGCTCCAACCCCCTGGGGAGTCCTCTCATCCATCTGTCTTCTTACACAGCTTCCTGATGCCATCCCTGAAGAACTGTAATTGAAGGCAGAAGTAACAACTCTCTCTCTCTCTCTCTCTCTCTCTCTCTCTCTCTCTCTCTCTCTCTCTCT
>CABHPQ010173514.1:45936-58984 GCA_902168405.1 Peromyscus aztecus
TCTCTCTCTCTCTCTCTCTCTCTCTCTCTCTCTCTCTCTCTCTCTCTGTCTCTCTCTCTCTCTCTCTCTCTCTCTCTCTCTCTCTCTCTCTCTCTCTGTGTGTGTGTGTGTGTGTGTGTGTGAGAGAGAGAGAGAGAGAGATTTCTGTGAGGCTTGGATGTCTGGGATCATCACACTAGCAGACTGGTCCACACGAGAGAGTTTTGGGCAGGATTTCCGGAGCAACAACACTCCTATCCAGATGCTCAGTGCCCTGTGGCTCCATCCCTGGAAGTCTGCAGTGCAGTCATGGAGGAGAGGGGCACATTGCCTTGGTTCAGTGTTAATCTTCCCACAGCTTCTCACCTGCTTTTGCTCCATATTGCCTGTCTCCCAGTACATGAGCGTGAAGGAGGAAACGTGCACAGTTGCTTTTCTAACCCAGACCTTTAAGGGGTTTGACAACACTCCGCGTTAGTTCTTACTCATAGCCGTTTTCCCTGCTGGATCAGCGGCTTTCCTTCACACAGGGGCCCAAAGCCATTCCCTAGGTAGTCAGAGAGCTCAGCAGCCATACAGTGAGTAGGCAGCAGGCGAGGGAGACAGGATCCTTGCTGCTCTGTGGTTCTGCTTCTTCCTTGGGATCGTTGGCTGCACTGGTCCACTAGGGTGGAGGGAGCAGGGTTCAGATGGCTGTCAGTATGACAGAGACAGCCGTCTGGGAGATGACTCCAGTGAATCAGCTCAGCTTTATTCCAGAGTATAGAAAATATATAAGATTGGAGACCTGGGGACAAACCCAAATTTGCATTAAGTGGCACGCTCCTATCATAAGGCTTCCGATGTGGCGGTAGGGTCCTATAACAAAGCTTCTAATACAAGTCTTAGTTACCATATGTGAGCAGAGGAAAGGCTCCCAGCAGGAAACTGTGCCAAGGGTCATGCTAGAGATAAATCTAGGCTTAGGGACAACTTTCAGTTAAGGCCAGTCCTCCAGGCCCGGAGACATTCTCCAGATAAGGGCAGGTAGAAAGCAGGAAATCTCACTTGGGGGCAGGGGGACTCCTCCATGTTGCTGAGCTCAGAGAGAGTTGCCAGGCTATGGTAGACTCCAACCTCTGACCAGTAGGCCCTCCCAACACCACTCCAAACTCCACCAGTATATATGTCCCTTAGCAAGAACATGATGTGACCATATCTGATTGTGTAGATGAAATTCTAAACGGTCTTATTAAATAAGAGACACAGAGCCAAATAAAGAGTTAAAAGCCCAGAGATCAGAGCAGTAGCCAAGATCTAAGACCACTTTATCTTACCACTCACTGCTGTCCTTCCCCTGAGAGAGACCTTCTTCCTGTGTCCTGTCTTTTTATTGTCTTTCTGTTCTACTTTCTCATTGGTTCTAAACTCAACCACGTGACTTCCTCGTCACTGCCTGTCTATACAGACCTTCAGGTCTCTATGGTTTGTACTGGGATTAAAGGCATGTGTCACCATGCTGGCTGTGTCCTTGAACACACAGAGACTTTGCCTGCCATGTGATCAGATTAATGGCGTGTGCTACCACTACCAGACTTCTGCTTAATGGCTTGCTCTTAACTCTGATCCCCAAGCAACTTTATTTATTAGCATACAAATAAAATCACATTTCAGCACAAATAAAATATCACCATATGTGCAGGTGTGGCTCTGGAAACCACACATGGGTAGACCATGAGACTGTATTGGATAATTAGCTGCCACTGTCACACCAGAGCCCTGGGTGTTAAATGGCTTTTCCCACTTTTCCTTTATCTAGCTTCTTTTCCCATGTGTTGAAAGATGCTGGTCATAGGCATGGTTATAAACATGTCCATTGTGTGGTGTAGCTGTGAAAGGAGAATGGCATTCCTCAATGCACAGAGAAAGCATAGTCAACCATCAAGTAAGTCCTTGGTCATTTTGCTGCTGTTGAGAAAAGGCAGCCTGAAACACAAGAGCTCTGGGCATGAGGAACATTAGATAGCTTTGAAAATCAGGGGACACAGAGTTGTTATCATGCTACTGGAAAGAACAGGCAGACCAGCAACACCCCATCCTTCCAGAAGGAAATCACATGGGCTCACCCCATGAGGATGCATAGACTTCACAATTCTCCCCATTGCCTCCATTGGTACCCCAGGCTGGCTCACCCACCTCTGTTGGTGGTATTACTGAAAATGTTTACTAACTGATTCTATACTTTGTCACACAGAAATAGGATTAGAACCCTCTCCTCAATCAAGGCCTTGAGTCTCTTCAGTCACTCCCCAGGTGGTTATCATAAAGTCCGACCTCTCAGCAGACCGCCCAGAATCCTACATGCCACCATGAAGCTTGGCTTCAGCTCTCCGCGGCCCCAACTCTAACTCCCGCTGTTGCTGTGACACTCTTTGGGCTCTGTGAGCGTGTCTTGTCCCTGAGCCATTGCAAATGACACCCTCACTTCCAGAAATGCCTGCCCCTTTCTCTCTTCCTTGTCCCCCTCCATGTTTAACCTCCATCCCATGTAGCCACCACTTCTCCTGGGAAGGTTTCTCTGTAACCTCAGGCTACACTAGCTTATTTTCTGTCCTTCTTCAGTACTCTCTCTGCTCCTGCCCCTTGCAGTGGATACTGACTCTGAGGGTTTCCTGGGCATTAGCCATGGATCGGGTATTTTATTGTTGTTATTTTTTTTTTTAAATGGATGGTGGGAATGGAAACCCATTTTGTCCAACAAAGAAAAAGCCACATATAAAACAAGAATCATTGTTGGTAACTACTGGTGTGAAGCATAAATCCAATTAATCTTATCAATAAAAACCAGGAGTCAGATATCAGGGTAAAAACCTGCTTGGAAGCAGCCTCCAGTCACTTCCTACCTCTTCTGTTCCTCTCTCCAAAAGGGCCGAGATCCTGTGTCTCAGCCCCGCCTTACCACTTCCTGTCCCCCCACTCTATAGTCCTCTGAACCTCTATGGTTAACTAGTGGCCAGCTCTGCCCTCTGACTCCAAGCAAGCTTTATTTGTCAGAACACAAACAAAATATCACACAACACCGGTGAAAACACAATCACATTTTTTTTCCTGTGCATTTATTTAACTCAACTCCGTAACAGCCGTTCAGCATCAGATTTTCTAGATGTATGCATGCCTGTGATTCCAGCACTCTGGAGAATGAACGTCAGAAGATTGCTAGTCTGAGATCAGTTAGGCTAAAAGGAAGGAAGACCCTGCTCAAAACAAAGCAAAACAGCAATAACCACAAAACCACAAAGTCTCGTGCTTGGGTACTCTTTGAGTGTGGTTAGTTGGTTGCTTGATTGGTTATTAATCTCCTAGGAGACACACCAGTACATCTCATTTGCTCTCTGCCAGCTAGGACCTGAAGAGCTGTATTTGGTCACAAGGAATAAAGTGCACACAGGGTTAAAACTCTGCCTGTGGAATCATAAACGTTGATTGGGTTGAGTTCCATCATAGGGTTTACCAGCCATGTGACCTCCAGCAATAAATAATGCCCCCGAGTTCTAGCTGAATGCCTGCTGCACAGTAAGATCCCAGCAGCTGGTAGCAATGGTGATTAACGTTATATTCTCTACAAAAGTAATATTCATTTGATTATTTCCTTGCTTTCATCTTGCTGTCAGAGGCGGACTAACGCATCACCAGGGGCTTTGTACACCGTGTGCAGGAAAGGCAGTCAAGAATGACCAGCCCCGTGAGGTTATGAAGGGAAATAGTGCTTTCCACTGGACAGACAAGAAAACCCAGGGTTGGGTGACCTGCTTCTGGTCACGTAGCCAGCCAAGGCAGAGCTGAAGCTCAAAGTGGATATTCTGACTCCAACGCAGCTGGTTCCCTCCACTACACTGTTGGGTGTTAGTGTTTCCGGGTCCCATGGGGCTTCCAGCTGTTGAAGATCAAACAGGACTTTGGAGGCTAAAGACCCATCCTGGGACAGCCTGTCCTCTGTCCATTCATAGCTTGCAGGGATTTTTAACCTAGGGCATTCAGTTCACGCTTCAGCACATTCACTCGGGGCTCGTCCCACAGAGGTGAATGTGACTTTTCTTAGAGTGGCTCCTCCTACAGGACTGGACTGGGAATGCCATCAATGCTTCGCACTCCCAAGGTTCACAGGTCCCGGAGGTTTTATGTTCAGTGGGTGATGGTCATGAAAAATGAATATAACCCTTGAGTGGACATTTGGGAGTTCCAGATCTCATTGTAAACTGCCCTAGGTTGATAAGAACTGAGGACCCGTCTCAATGATTTGCTTTGCAGAAGTGGACATTGGGCATAGAAATAAATAAGACTCCATGTCTAGGCCTTAGTAGAAGTGGCCGGGTCTCCTGGGTCCCATTCGGCCATCTTTCTATCTGAGACATAATCATAATTGGATACACTTTCCAGAGCCCAGAAGCTTCAGACGTGGATTATACACGTCGTATAACCTCTGTAAGTGAAAGAGGAATCTTTTTTTTTTTATATAGCTAATTTCTGTTTTAAGTCATGGGGATTGAATTCAGGGCCTCACACAAGCTAGGCCAACACTCTACCACTGATCCACATCCGCAGCCTTTTCTTCACCTTTTATTTTTACATGCATGCAATGTGCATTTATCATATCCATTCCCTATACCCCCCGACTCTCCCAAGAGCCCTCCCAGCATGCCCCTCCCCCAACTTCATGCTCTCTTCTGTTTTTCCATGTAACCCACTGAATTCTATGGGTGCTGCCCATACTCACATTGGGTGTAGGGCCATCCGCTGGAGCATGGGCAACCTAACAATGGCTATACCACTAAAGATAAATGACTCCCCCTCTGCTGGCAGCCACAGATTACCAAGAGCTCCCCAGATAGGGGTGGGCACTACAAAGCTGTGCCCCCTGCCCCCAGTCCCCAGTCGGCCATTGCATTCCAGTGGTCTCAGAATGCAGAGGACCTGGGGAGCAGGGCGGCAGAGTATGACAGGCCGAGACAACCCAGGAGACTGTTTCAGAGCACAGCTCAGTTTTTGAAGCAAAGGGGCTGGCTTACTTAGCTTGAGCCGGGGGTGGGGGTGGGGTGGACAAACAAATGAGGGAGGAAGTGCACCTGATTTGCCTGTGCGGACCTGATTGAAGACAGGCAAATGTTAGTGACGCACCAATTCAAATACCAAAGCGTGCAGGAAGAAGCACAGGGAGGAAGTACTGCAGCCGAGGCAGGGGACTTTCCAAGCTTATTAGTTATGTTAGTAGACTGCTGGTCACATGATTTCTGAGGAGCCAGTTCTCTGGCGGGGAAACAGAACTGACTAACCTGATGTGGCCTTTGACTGTATGGAATTGAGTGGGCCAGGCCTGATTTGGGTAGGGAGCGGCCTCACTCCTGCTGTGGTCTCTGAGAAATGTCCAGGGTACGGGCAATGCTCTACCATCCCTCATCTGGCCTGGGAGCCCACACAAAGCCATGCCTCCTCCATGCTGGGACTTTGACAGAGTTGATCTTGGGCAGGTAACCATAGCTGCTGTGACTTCATGAGTGCTATGGCCGTATCCTGTCCAGAAGACCGAGTTTCACAACACTCTCCATCCTCCAGCTCAGAACTCTGTAGGCCAACGCCACCGTAAATTATTTTGTTCTCCGAACATTTAAGAAATTAAGTATTATTATTTCAATTTCTCTGGCCAGTGAATGTCTTTTCAAGCTACTAGGGAAATGTCAACGGAACCAAGCTTGGTTGATCAGTTCTTGGATATTTTGATATTTTTCCAATCCTATAGGATTTAGTGTCTCAAAACTTTCTCAGGTCTTCTGAACTAGAATTTATCCCAATCAGAAAGACATAGGACATATCGAACATCCTCTGTGCTCTCCAGTATCCATATTCTGGACCTTCATTCCTCAGCCAACTCCCTACAATATGGCAGTGCCTTGCTTCAGGGCCGTGGAGATCTGTCCCAACTCGATCTGCCCTTTTGGCAGATGATGGAAAGCTGAAAATAGATCTGAAGGGAAGGCATCTTCTGAGCATGCCGAGTTCCAGCTCATTTAAGGCAGGATTCAGCTACCATTGGCATCTTTGGTACCCGATACAGGGAAGAGACTCCACAAACAAATGAGGTAAACGAACTGAATGAAAGAATAGCGAGTATCTGATGTAACGAGTAAATGAATGTTCTTTCTAGACTAGAGAATGGCTGCTGAGAAACCTTGATAACACCTGCATAAATTTGCATGAATTACAGACAGAGAAAGAAGGCATGCCACAAAGTTTCGTCTTCTTTATTCTTTTCAGGAAGTCTTGTAAAACAAAGACACTAAATTATTTTGTTCTCTGAACATTTCAAATAATTTAAGGTTTTATTATTTTCATTTCTCTGGCCAGAGTTGAGTTTCTGATGAATTTCCTTCCACCCCCTCTGGTGTCGGTCTGTCTTATCTGCTCACTATCTGGCCTTGCCATATCTAAGCTCGTTAACATACTGGTAGCAAAGAGGCCAATGGGAGCAAGAGAACAGAGGGAAACAGGAAGGGAGGGCTCTAGAGACAGAAAAGCCTGTGGTTTGGTTCCTGGGTCCACCATCTATCAGAGAGACTGTGCATCAAGTACTTCGCCTCTGGATTATAGTGAGCTTGCCTGTGCATATAATTATGAGTAATTACGCAAAGAGAGTACCTTGAACACTGCTTATTCAAATCAATACACTATCAATTTTAATTATTTTCATGTTGTATTATTATGCTCTATATATGTCATATCACTCAGACTTAGTATATAAGATGACAGAGCAATTTTACATATAGTAGCATTGTACATAGACAGCCATGTATTGATTGATTGATTGTACATTGTCTAATCTTTGCCTATGGGTATTTTGGCCAAAGTCACATGTTCCTCTGAGTCAGACGTGACCTTTAGTTTTCACTCCTGTGCACACTAAAAATGCAACCCAATGCTATACTTGTTCTTCAGCCTGTAGCAGGTGGCCTCTTTTCCATTCAGGGGAGGCCCTCTGAGTTCCGAAAGCTCCTGTGAGCTTTCCCTGGAAGATTATCATTCTCATCTGTGGATTCATCCCCCTTCCTCCCCAGCACTCCTTACGCTCATGAATCTCCACATACTGTGATGAAACTCTGTTTGTAATCATGAAGTTTAGGGTATTACAGTTTAAGGATGGGCCAGAGCTACTGTGAAATGTGTTTTCCTCCCTGCTCTGAGGTGGTCAAGGCCAGGACAGTATCGGGGAAAGGATGGGGTTTTCTAGCAGCTTTAGGGAGGTGGCCTTACTCTGGGGGAAGGAAAATGGAACCGTGGTAGAGAAAATATGGAAAGGGACATAACCCTAGGCTTAGTCCTGTAGCAAACACTGTTGACTGATACGTCCCCTTTCTGCCTTTCTCTCTAGGTTGTAGAATCCCCAGAACAATGCACTTCTTCTGGCCTGAGAGAATGGGACAAAATGCCTTATGCCACATATGGAAAGCCCATTTCCCTCTTTTGAGACTGATTTGGGAAAAGGCAGGTGATCCCAATTCTGACCAATAAGGCTACAGGAGCAGTTGGAGGATAGATTCTTCTTAGAGGTCTTTGCTTCTGTTAGCAAAAGCAATTTGTTAAGTTCCTTCTCTCTGGTGTATATGGTGTTGCTTGAGAGCATGGTTCTTGGTGCTACAACAGCACCATGTGACCAGACAAGCCAAAGGGCCAAGGGTGCAATAGTAGAGACATGAGTAGGGTGGCGGCTTGGTGAGAGGACTTGAATTGCAAAGCAATATGGGAAAATCTGCTTCTCCACTTTGTATGGTTTGTGAGCCAATTAAACACATCTATTGCTTTAAACACTGTGTCTTTTATATTTCTTGTCACCAGAGGCATTGTGTGTTATAGACACAATTCAATTGGTGCTGTAATTTATTAGTGTTGCACCTGCAGATTCTACTTGAATGATTTCTGCATTCCTAGCACTGAGTAATCTCAGCACTTAGTAAGACTTCCAGAAAGAAATGAAAGACTTGTTCAGAAATACAAACTTCTGAGGTTGCTGAAACATGAAAATCAGGATCCAGGTTCGGTATGACATCTGGTTGCATCACTACCAGTTTTAGTCCTGCCTATGACAAAAGGATGAATGAGAAACACTACAGAGTGTGATACTACATAATAAAAACACATGGCACCATTTGCCAATAAAGAAAGAATGGCTAGTATAATGACCATTGAGAATGCCTGGAAGTTATCACCATCCACATGGAGATCAGTGTTCCTGAATGAAATCATGCATGCAGCCATGGAATATTTAAAGTGCTTTTGCCCTGGAAAACACAGGCTCATGTTTTTAAGCATTTAGCAGACATTTATCTTTAACATCGTCCATCTACCAGGCACTTCCCAATGCAGGAGGGAAAAGAGATGGGCAGCTATGAAGCCTCTGTCCAGTGAAGACTCATGGTACCCAAACAGGATGACTAGCCCATGCAAAGACATCCACATGTCTCAGGCTCTGTCCTGTTAGCAGAGCATGACACTGCCACTGTGTTAACTAAGAAAACAAAATTCTCAGATATCCATCCTTTATGCAATGATGTCCATGAGAACTTCCCCTACTTGGTCTTCCTTACCTGAGTTTGTTTGGGGAAGCTACTTTCTGCTATTATTACCCTTGCTCCCCAACATTTACCCCCTTCCCCAGCTCCAGAGGCACCTGCTTCCCAGACTACCAGAACAGCTACCTCAAGGGAAAAGCAACTTTGAAAATTGGTGGAGTTAGGGTGGGTTTTTTGTTGTTGTTGTTGTTGTTGTTGTTGTTTTTTTTTTTGTTTTGTTTTGTTTTTTGTATATGGATGTTAAGTAGAGCCATGCTTTACTACAAATGAGGAAATACAAATCAAATACAAATTGGGCCTCATTCACCTTCTTTCTAACTGACTTCTGAAGGAGGCCAGAGTTCCTGAACTCATCAACATCATGAAGAAACCAGCCTCAAAGTTACAACTCAGTTCCCATGGAATGCAAACGCCCAAAGGCAGCAAATTTTGTGCTCTTAATTTTGCCTGAGTCTGCCCAAAGCAAACACTGCTGAACCTAGTTTTCCTGTTTCTTTTGGAAAATGTGAGCTTCCTTCTGTCTCTTACACATCTTCTTTAGACACTTAGACACTTAGACACTTGGACCCTACCTTCTGCTGGTGGCTCCAGCTGTGGTTTTTCTTCTTTGGGAGGCCTAGAAGCCAGAGCCTAACTGTGTGGGACTAAATCCCAGCTTCTCCACTTACAGATGTGAGATTCAGTTGAAGGTCAGTGCGTATGACTCAGTTTGTGCACATAGACAATGAACTCCACCCACCTCTCCTCCAGGACTTCCCGTTTAATCAACTTGCATCACTGATCGCCTCTGGGCTGACCTCCGCGGTCACAGCGCACACAGACTCATGTTTGTGAATCTACAGCATGCCCACATGCTACTCAAGATGTGAGCTGCATTTTGGTTTATGCTCTCTGTGACAGTTATGAGACTGACACCTTGCTATCTTTGGCCTTTTCTGTACATTTGTTGTGCTTCAATGAAACACCTAGAATTGTTGGCCAGTTATGTTAAACCTACCGAGCCGGACAAGGCTGACTTTCTCACTCTGGTATCTTTTTCTTTCTCTATAGGTCAAAGTGATCCTGGGAGCCCACAAGAGATGATCACTCAGACACAGTTTATAGCCAACTGAAAGTCCTTATTCCTGCGGGCTGGGACTACACTCAGGTATTTGGATACTAAGTGTAGCCCTGAGCATTTAGAGCAAGAGGCTTTTAAAGGTTAAAAACCACATCCTCGTAGCTCGCTCTAAAGCTACAGGTGGCAATGTGTGTGTGTGTGTGTGTGTGTGTGTGTGTGTGTGTGTGTGATGTAAGCAAGCAGTTTAACAGAAGCTAAGGTAAATTAGGGCATCTTGACCTCAGGTTCCTAGAATAGAGTTGGATAATTTTTCTATAGGATTCAAGGAGATCAAATTCTAGTTCAACCTGAAATGGCCTCAACAGAAATACAAGATAGAGGACCCACTGCACTGTCCTGCCCTGTCACAAAATGAGTGCCCAAGTATGTATACTTATTTTAGAAGTAAAAAATAAAAACAGTCTGAGAATAAAATTAATAGACCTTCATGTCCACAGTACCCAGGTTATCATGGTTGATATTTAGTGTGTATCCATTCTTACAATAAAAATGGAATAATTTGTTAGTGCTTTATAACCTTTTCCAATACAGCCTATTTGTAGCCCTAACATGCTTTTTCTAAAGGTGTCCTTATATTTCATGGAATGGGGAAGGCGCAATTATTTTACCATCCTCTATTGGGAAAGATATACATGGCTCCAGTATTTAGCAATGCCGCTGTGGAGAGCTTTGGTGCTAAATCATTGCATCTCACAGGAGCTCCACTCAACTTAAATTTCCATTTTTCACAGCACTCCTCCTGGTCTTGTTTGGATTTCCTGGTCTTTGAGGGAATTCGGAATTGCTTTATTATGCACTACATCCTCTGAACGCCTTCTCTGGAAAAAATGTACACTTCACCGAAACAAATTGTGGGCCCTTTACACAGAGAGAATGGAAGGAAGCGAGGGCGCCATTGGCTGGAGTGGGTGGGCACAGGGAACCCGCTCTCATCCACAGACCTGCTGGGCACCCCGATCTTCACAAGCCCTGTTGTGACTCACAGTGCTGTTGCTTCTTGAGTGTTATTTGCTGTTTCTTTGGTGCTAATGACTGCAAATTGCTAATGGCTGTGAAAAGCTAATTGTTTTGCAAGGTGTTTCTCTCTGTCCTGATTGTCGGGGAGCACACAGTCACAGTTAAGCAGAGACTCATTAGCGCCTCCGACATAGTGCTCTTGGGGAATCCTCACAGGCTGGCGAATAACCAAGCCTCCACTGACCCAGAGCCAGGAGGCTTGTGCCCGGCTGGCAAAGCAAAGCAGAGGAGAGGGATCTAGGAAGTAGTTACAATGTGCTGCACTTTGGAGGAAGAACCTGAGCAACAGAAAGGCGCCTCTCTGCAGGCAAGTCTCCTAAAATGATACCAATACACTAACCGGACCAAGCTGGTACGACGCAGGGTGCTTTATGGCTATTTCTCTTCTGAGGGGAATAATAAGACTCAAAGAATGAACAATTTCCCCACAAACTCTTTTATTCAAGGGACTAGTGTCTAAATTAGTTTGTTTGATTTGTTTTTGTTGTCAAGGCAGGGTCTCACTTCGTAGCTTAGGCCGACAGCTAACTCACCATGTAGCACAGGCTGGACCAGCTTTCCAGGGATGAAATGACTGTCATCTATCACTCTTCAAGGTCTAGAGACTGGACTCTTACCTACTACAGAATAACACTTCTTGGAAACTCATGGGCCAGCCTGAGGGCTTATCCCTGTGTGTGTGTGTGTGTGTGTGTGTGTGTGTGTGTGTGTGTGTACACGTAAGTGCTTGCATACATAGAAAGACATTGATTAAGGGAGAAAATATCAGAACACTAGCTTTGATTCATTAGAGCCCATGCTTTTCTCAAGAACACTTGGCGGGTTAAAAAGCAGAGAACCAACAAAACAAGCTTAAACAATACTAATTGCACTAGTTGATGAATATTCCTTTCCGCTGCATTCCTGTCTGGAAGGCACAATATCTCCACTACTTCCATTGAAGTCCTGTATTCTAGACAACCGTGTAAAAACAGCAAGAACTAGGTTACCTATCACTGCTCTGTCCTTTGACGTGAGTGCAGCAATGGGTTTTTGAGCTAAAGTGAGGGGCAATAATGCTTCTGGCACCTACACTACTAGAAGTGTTGCAGCAGTATTTGCACGTGCTCATTAAAATTATGCAGTTGGAGAGAGAGCATTTCAGACCTCCCCCCACCCCCCAATTTTTCAAATGCCTCTCTCTACTTCTGCCTGCCTTTTTCCCAGGCATTGTAATCACTTACTGCTTCCTACTAGTAATTTCACATGCAAAATTACGCTTGTGATTCTTACAACTTTTTCAAAAAGAAATGGAATTGACAGCAAGAGAAATTAATGGAGAACCAACGCCTGGAGCCCCGGGTTGTCAGGAGCCAGTTAGCTGGAGTTCATCTCACACTTTCTTTGAAAAGACAAAGCAGAGGGGCCCATCCATTGGGAGGGCAGCCTGCTAACACAGGGGAGAGAAAACAACATTGAAAACCAAAACACCGCCATTTACAGTTAAAGGACAAGTTGCCTGAGCAACCAGAGACTGAGGGGGTGGGGGGGATGAAGAAGTGGCCTCACCTGCCATCCTCCCCATCCTTTTCTCCTGCCTCATTAGCCTAACAGAGATAGCAGGTGCCTTTATTGGCTTGGCTATTAACAGGGCAAAGAACCGGCATTAAAGTTAATGTTAAACTCAACCAACTCAATCGATTCAATAATGAGATTTGGTGTGAGCAAAATGAAGTAAGGACAGAAGAGTTCGAATTCAGGAAGTGGTGGGTGTTGATTGAGGCTGACAAATTACTCCTGGCATAATTATTCCAGGCAGATGATCTGGTGTGGTAAGGGAGCTTGATGCAAATGATTGACCCCAGAGAAGCACAGAAATGTGGGGTCCTGCCCCACTGGGAACTTAGGTCCCCCGAGAAGCGAGACCTGGAACTGAGGAAAGGTAAGTGCGCTGCTCGCCCCTTTCCTCAGCCTCCTTTTTTCCTGGGAGACAATCAAACGCAGCAGGGAGCCAAGTCAGGCGAGGACTCATTTATTTAAAAACAACAAGCTCCTTTTAAAACATAAAGAAAGCAAGACTGGGGAGGGGTGCAAATGCCCCATTGGGCGATCAGCTTGAAGGTTACCCAATCACACACCTAGTCTACAGTATTGACAGTGTTGTCTATGAGGGAATCATGTACTGACATAATCTTTCTTGACCTGAAGCTCCAATCATATTTTTTTGTAAACAACTTGGGTTCCACCCTCTCCACTTTCCCTGGGGGCCAGCTTTCCTAGCACCTGGCTCCATAGGCTTTTCCCCACACAGAAAGCAAAGGGAGATGTCCGGATTATAAGAAAGCTGCCTTCAGGG
>CABHPQ010173515.1:0-28927 GCA_902168405.1 Peromyscus aztecus
CTTCCTTCCTTCCTTTCTTCCGTGCTTCCTTCCTTCCTTTCTTTTTCTTTCTCTTTCTTTCTTTCCTTCCCTTTGATCCTTCCCTTCTTTCTTTTCTCTTTCTCCTCCTCTTCTTCAAGAAAACATTGCCTTGAGAGAATGTCAGTCTTCCACATCTGAGTTTAGCTAATGTGGACAGAGAAGTACTATGCCCATAATGAGTTACGTCATGAAATGTTTCCATGGCAAAGACCCACAGTTGGGTCCAATATCAAATTAACAGTGGTACTACTGAATGAATTTCAATTTAGAACAAGATATTGATCAAGGTGGAGGAAAAGTTATTGATTAAATACAATTCATTGTACACATTGAATTCTGATGGCATTATTTGTCAATACCAATATTTTGCAAATGTAAAGAGCACAGCAGATTGCTCGGTGAATCACCCTTGGGTCCAGATGTGCCAGCTAAAAAAATGCACTCTAAAGCCTACTACAGGTGCCATTCAAAGAGAAGTCAGTTCAATGAGTCACTTTATATCCCCGGTCACATGACCATTAAATCAAGTATCGGAACCCTTAGGTCACAAAATGCCCAACTTTAAGATGACAACAACAGTGTCTGAATAAAACAACTCAGGCTGCATCCCTATGCTAATCAGCTCTCTCAAGATCAATGAGCCATCTCATCTCGAAAAAGCTTTCTTCTCTCTAGCAGGCTTAGTAAGTCCCTCAGGTGATGACTCTCAAAGCTCATATGCTTGATATAAAATAATAAATGCTAAAATAATGGCAGAGAATAAAGGTAATCAGTCGCACCGAAGTACATAAAAGTGAGTTCATGTAAGGCAAGGGGAAAAAATAAATGCAGAGCTCTTAAATGCCACAGTTTTCAAATAGGTGGCCGGCAGGCACCTATCGATCTGTAGGACTAGTTGATTAAATATTGATGGAACGCTAAAGACTATCAGACAGTAATCATTGGGACGGTAACAAGATCACTTTGTACATTTTCTAACAGTGGTTTTCTGACTTTTTATGTGGAGTGTTCATATATAGTCGACTGACTTTTAGAATTTATTACATATGAAAAAAACGGTCTAAAACCTGACCTTTGTCCTATTAGTTCACAAACCATGCTGTCTTAACTAATGTAGTTCTAAGTAGAAAGCTTCTCACATCATATGATTACACTAAATTATTACTGAGCCTTGGTTCCTAAGCTCCCAAGAGGGACCTCTCCATGCAAAAACAGGAGAGTGATATTAGCATTCATGAAGAATATTCCCCAGATTACGTATGTCTACATTATCACCATCACTATCACCAACCCTGCCTGTACCCAGAACAAGCAAGTGGCAAGCAAGCGTGACTAGAGGAAGTGCATCTTGCAAAACTTCCCCAAGAGTACTAACACCGCAGCCTTTCCCCATGGGAAGGCAGAGTGCTGTGGAGAACAAGGAGGGGTGTATCCAAATGCTGAAGGCCAAACACACCAGGCCTCACAGGTCAAATGGAATATATGAATTGGCACTAAAAAGGTAGTAAGCGCAAACGGCAAGGATGACAAGCAGACTACAAAGTGTGGCTGGCTCCGGACTCATCATTTTAGTTTCATGGGCAAAACCAGAACCGCCAAGTGTCTGTTTACTACAAAAACAGATAAAAATATTTTTAATGCACGTGTGCTCATACAGTGCTGTCCGCATGCAGCCGTATAAAGAAACCAAAGACCACACTGCAGCCATTTTTACGTTGAGGTCTGCAAACTACCACTCAAGGAGCGAAGGGTGGCGTCTTGCTTCCACATAACATAGACTGTAGACAGAAATATAAGTGAACCAATGTTTTTGAACACTTATGTCCTTTCCTTTAACAAAGTCAAATGGAACTTGTTACTGAGATGACTAAACATAGTGAGGATTGTGATGTATTATTTTAAGATCAGATCCACCGGAAGGTAGAAGAAGCACCTTCCTGTGACTTGGTGATGCGTCATCATCGTTTGCAGTCACTCGACACTGCCTGATCTGCCCTGCGTTCGCTGCAAGTGTGTGTTCTTCACACTCACCTTTGCCTCGTGTCAAAGTCTTCTAGCGTGCCTGCACCATTAGTGCTTCTCAGCGGGCTGGCCTCCGACGCCGTCAGTTCTCTTTGGGACACAGTCTCTCAGACTCTTGGCACTGGTGGCACCTTAACTGTCTTCAGGTCTTACTGTTTTCCCAGCAAGGAGCAGAACCTGGAAAAGAGGGCTGACGCTCAGACAGGGTACTTCCCAAGAACATCCACGACACTTAGGAAGATGACTCCCCAGAGCTCTCTGCAGGGGAAAGCTTGTACCGGGTACCTCAGTTTTTATCTCCTCTGTTCAGTCTTACACAACTGCAAAGATGTGACCCCTGAACTCCTCAGTGCTCAGTCGCATTGCTGATTCACAATTGCACTCTGCCCAGAGCCTTGAGTGCGAACCCTTCAGGTGACCCGGCAACTATCCTCACTGAGGACAAAGTACATTGTCTAGAACCAAACTTAGCTTTCCAACAAAATGTGAATGCCAGGCAGTGCTCTAGTGATAACATACATGAAGGGGGCTCATCACATGGGAACATAAACCCTCAGTCACAGTGCTCCCATAGGACCCAGTTGCTGTCTCTAATTTGCCTTTCAAGAGTAGAACCACTGCTGACTGACTGTACTCCCACAGAATCCAGTTTTCAACTTGCCACGATCTCCCCGGAAGCAAAAAACACAGACTGAGAAAATAAATGTTGACTTTGAGGAAGAAGTCAGCCCCAAAGCCGAAGCTGCACCAGTTACTCTCTGACCCTGAAACATAACAGCAGCTTTTCCCTTCAAGCCACAGATCTCTCTAGCAAGCTCATTTCTTCACATGTACACAAAAGTATTCATCAAACTAGATGTTGTGACCCACATCCATAGTCCCAGTTCCTGGGAGGATGAGACAAGAGGATTTCGATATTGAGGTCTGCCTCAGTTCCATAATGAAACCCTGTCTGGTAAAAAATAATAATAATAATAATAAATAAGTGAATAAATATAAATAGCAATTATTTCTCAGGTTTAATTATTTTAAAGTGTGTACCCCACCCACTCTCTAACAGACCGTGACTTAGTCAAACTGCAAAAGAGGCCTATTTACCCTGAACGCTGTGGATAGACTGATTGCTCCTTTTTAAAGGGGAGTTAAGGTCAGATCTTATTCTGTAGTCCATACTGGCCTGGAACTTCTGGAAATCCTCCTGCCTCAGCTTCCTAAGTGCTGACATTACAGGGAGCCACCATGCCCAACGTGATTACTTTGTTAGGTTACATCATTCTGCTAAAAAAGTATTTCTTCCAAATTCTTTTCCATCTCTTCATCAAAAATAAATCTATTGTGTGTGTCATATTTTACAGGTGTTATATTTTGTAGATAGAAACAAATTTAACTGTCACTCATGATGATGGTGCAGACCGACTGGTTAATACCCATTGGCGCTGTGATCTTGTGCTCAGGATGGCGCCTTTTTCTTCCTGGCACACAGGATTCCATTTACACCCTTTAATCTCGCATAATTAATTGCAGGCAGATGGTAAAAATCTAAATTTTCAGAATAGAAACTCTACTAGCCACCTTCTCCTTGCTTTGGCCAGTGATGGACTCTGTCAAGCTTTTGGCACAAACTAAAGGAGGGAGTGGAGTTAGAGTGCTGGGCGATGTGGAAGTCCTTTTTCCTCAGCCCACCCCCATCTTCCTCCCTAGTCATTCCACATCATCCGAAAAGTGGAAAGGTAAAGAAGAGCAGAGGATCATGGGATACGACCCAGGTTTCCAACCCTTACCTCCATCCCTGCATTAAAATGCAGCAGAGGAGAGGGTGATGCAGAGCGCGTCCTGTGGCCCCCACCTAAGAACATTGCTTCTTACATCCTGTGTGTGTTCTCACAGCCCGCGCAAAACAGACCTGGGCCCCGGGGAACATTTCACCACGTCCTCTCTTCTCTTCTCCTGTCATCTTAGCCGATACACTGCTTAGACTCTCACTCCAAAGCAGTCCCCAGCCCCTCCAGCTCCCTTCTCAAGCCCCTTTTCCGGGAGCTTTTGGTTTATTCTATTCGTGTGAGGTTGTCCTGGTCTCAGAGTTACCTCTATCCATATCTGATCTCCACCGCCTGCAAGTACACAGTCAGAAGCAGGGAGCAGACCTTAGCCCGTCCACACCCCCAACACACACAGTCTAGGTCGGAGTTCAAACTGGAAGGTTACCAGGTTTTAAACAGCGTGTGCCTTAGAAGGAATGAAATCTATTACTGTCCATTCTGTCAAGAGCAGGCTTTTGTGCTATTAAGGAATGCCAAGATTAAGGTGTTTTGGCTGGTTTTGAAACTGTCATTAACGTTTATGGAGACATCTGCTGTGACCTTCCAGGGGACTGAGCACTCTGGGTTAAAAATTATTACACACTTCAGACATAAACAAACATCTCTGAGAGCCATAAGTTAATGAGTATTGTGGCTATATATATTAATTGATGAAGACAGATAGAGGTATACAGTAACATCTGCATTTTAAATTCCTAGGTCTAAATTCCCAGGTGAATAATATCTTGTTTTGTTTCATTTTGTTTCAAAAAAAAAAAAAAAAAAAAAAAAGGTTGTTCACCAAGTAGCAACTCCACCTTATTTTAATTAAGAACCTGCCCCAGTCTTTCTTACTTTGCGTAGAAACTGTGTGCAGGGCAGAAGTCCAAAGGTGAGACACCTAGGAAGTTGAATCTGGTTGCTCTTTGTGAGAGCACACGTTGAAGATTAATTCTTAAAGTTCCAAGTAAGAAATGTGCCCAAGGCAGGGACAGGAATGGTTCATCTTACAAACAGAACTGAATTGATGCAAACAAACAAACAAACAAAAAACAACCTATTTGCTTTTTATCTACCAACACTGACCTAAAGAATCATTTTCTAATTTAACAACATCTTCTGGAGCAGAAAAGGGCTCCCGACACCCTCCTCCTGAGACATTCATTAACTGCAAGTTTTAAAGGTTGAAAAGCTGATTCGAACAAAATCTCCCACACCAACCAGCACTCAAGTAGGAGTCTCTGGAAGATCTCATTGAGGAGTTTGGTGAATTGGCAATGACTCTTCGGAGTGGCTCACTCAGGAAGCCAGGAATCAGCAGCGTCCCTCTCAGCCCTGTGACTAACCCTCCCACAGCCCGCATTCTGCCCACCAGAGCTCATGTTCTTGTCTGGTACATGCTCCACTCACTCTTCTGTTTCTCGTTCAAGCCCATCGGAGACGCGGACGAGCTCCGTCAAAGACTAGACTGCATCACAAAGCTACTAGGCAAACGTACAGAGGACAAGGAGCCTGGAGAAAGCGGGATCCACAACTCCGCTAAATAACAAAGGGAAGTTTCATAAAATGGTTAAAACGATAGAGAGTACCACAGCGGACATCAGGACAGTGCTTGACCGAGTAACCTACAAGACCAGTTCATTTCACAGTTGACCTCGGACTGCTGTCTTTAAATGAGCAGCCACGGTTTTGGCTCAATGCTCGCTTTGCTTCCACCATTTAAACACCCTGTCTTGCGAACCCCTAGACATTCTACAAGACCTTACTTGGCTATGCTGCGCTGTCTGCTGCCATCACCAACTGGAAACTCGTGACAAGACCACCATGCTGCTTTTTTTCACCACAGCCGTGTTTTGATAGGAAACCTAAATCCTGGCTCTTCCTACCTCTGATAATTCAAAGTACCCCAAGGGTTTCCACACTAGTACAATAAACCAGTAACTTTTAGGGAAATTTGTTGTGCTGGGGTAACTTCCCAGAGATGAAAAACACAGATTCCTGTCACTGTTACCTAACAAGTAGACTTTGTTGCAATGTAGCTAATATAATTAATGCAACTATGTATCACAGACGTTAAAAGTCACCAGCTGAAATAACATGTCAGAGTTTTCCTCTCCCCGGTCCCCCAGACAGGGTGGAACTGACTTTGTAGACCAGGCTGGCCTTGAACTCACAGAGATCCACCTACCTCTGCCTCCCGAGCGCTGGGATTAAAGGGGAGCGCCACCACTTCTGGCAGAGTTTTCTTATCTGACATTAAATATTATTACATGATCCACCCAGGAGTAAGTCAAATGTGTAGTTATTTATACAAACATCAAAACCGCAGAATGAAGAGAAGTTAGAAATAAAAAAGCAAGGTTCTTGGGGTTGGGGATTTAGCTCAGTGGTAGAGCACTTGCCTAGCAAGCGCAAGGCCCTGGGTTTGGTCCTCAGCTCTGAAAAAAAAAAAAAAAAAAGCAAGGTTCCTTTGGTTATACCATTGAGAACTTCGCTTCAGATAACAGGACGAGACAGGCTTGGATAACCTTTTTAAGCTACAAGCAGAAAGTGTGTTGTGATATTCATGGCATGGAAATATGAATTCTAGCTTGGAATTTGTGTGTGATTCTGTGGGCGGAGAGAGAGGATCAGAGGAAGCTGAAGAAAAGAAGAAGTACTTGAAGATGAATGTCATTCGGCAGAAACAGACAGGCAGGGATGAATGAACGACACTTCAAACCATGTGAATGGTGCATGAAAGTTAAATGCTAAGTGAAGCCCATCTGTTCATGACCCGGTGCTTCCCTGAAGTGAAAGCAGGAAAGTGGGGAGCGGCCCCCCTGGAGGTGGAACCACACAGGTTTCAAGTATCTGTGAGAGATGCCTTTCATTGTGCAAGCTGAAAAGTGCCGGGGTGAAACTCAGAACAGAGGGTCCCATGACCATGCTTCGGAAAGGCAGGCCCAACAGCTAAGTAAAGTGAAGAGGCAACAGATGGTCTCGAAGGCCACGGTAAGCAAACAGACAGGAGATGGAAGCTACCAGGTATGGGACAGGGGAACAAGAGAACTTAATATCCGACAGGGAGACCCAGTCCGTATCCTCACCAGTTTCTCTCTCCTTACCTCCCTCCCCCCCTCGACACTGTTTCATTTCTGTGATACGGGGAATCAAACCCAGGGTCTGATTCAACCTGGCTCCTTGAATCGGCAGATGCAGAACCCAAGGATACGATGGTTCACTACATAAGCCATGCTAGCACACTTAATTCACTCAACACAAAAGCGACTTCCCACAATCTTTTCTATTTCCACATTCTAGCCAGTTTTTCCAATTTTTTGCTTGCATCTAACTTCATTCAAAATTATGTTTCTCTATTAGAGGGAGAAAGACTTCTTTTTTGCCAGATTCTGAAGACCAAGCAGAGAAATGATCTAGCCCCAGTAAGCATCAAATGGTTTCCCTTTTCTCCAGTTAATTTTGTTAATCTTGTCTCAAATTCACATCAGAATTCTGGCTATAGCTTACTTCAAGGAGTCTGAAATATGATTTTTCTGCTTGCTGAGTTCTATCTCAAAGTAAACATAACAGAAATGGCTCAGCAGTTCAGCTGGATTAAATATTATAAAGCCACTGCTAACTTCATTAGCAACAAAGCACAGGAAACAGGCTAGGGATGTACTCCGCTCTTGTGAATGGTGTAGTCTCTAGAGCTAGTCAGCAAATTCTCTCTGTAAACAGCACCTGGATCAGTGGTTATTTTCGGTTGTATGAGCCACACAATCTGCTACTCGATGTAACTATCCAACCTTGCTATCATTCGATAAGGCATACACAGCGTGCAAATGCATGAACAAGGCTAGGTTCCAGTGACATTTAATTTGCAAAAGTGGCCGAACAAGCTGCGTGTGGTGGCAGGTATCTGCAATCTAAGACAAGAGGATCATGACATGAGTTCGGGGCTAGCCTGAGCTGTTATACAACAAGTTCATGTCTCAAAACAAACAAAAACAGATGGGCGGTGGTGGTGCACGCCTTTAATCCCAGCACTTGGGAGGCAGAGCCAGGCGGATTTCTGTGAGTTCGAGGCCAGCCTGGGCTACAGAGTGAGATCCAGGACAAGGACCAAAACTACACAGAGAAGCCCTGTCTCGAAAAACCAGGAAAACAAACAAACAAACAAACAAAAAACAACAACAAAACCCACAATCCGAGCAAATGCTCTATGGAAGAGCTGTGGTTGACCCTTGTGTAACAGACACTCAGTTATTGTAACCTGGAGGCCTTCTTTTTTTTTTTTTAATATACACTCTATGATACGCATAATTCTGATGATGTGAGAAAACAGTTCTTCCAAAGAAAATGTTCATTGCTAGTGAAGTGATAAAAGGGCAAACAAGGGGCTGGAGAGATTGAAAGGGTGGTAAACGGCGCTGGTTGTGGCCCACAGCGCTGGTTACCGAGCGGAAAGGTCACGGTCATGACAGAACCCAGTGTTAGTTTTCAGAGCTTTATTGGGAGGGAAAAGGTGGGGAGAGGGCAAAGAGGAGGACCGGGCCTGGAAAGAGAGGGGGGGCAGAGCAGAGAGAGAGGGTGGGGTCTACATCTGGCTTTTAAGGCGCAGTTGTGTGACCACGCCCATACGTACTCGCCAGCGTCTACTGATGACGTAAGATATAAGACCCCGAACTGGGCATGTGCAGTCATGTAGCTGGAGTGGCGCAGAATCCTAACAGAGATGGCTCAGTGGTTAAGAGGACTTGCTGCCCTTCTAGAGGACCTCGGGTCAATTCCCAGCACCCACGTGATGACTCATAACTAGCCATCAGTATCTCTAGTTCCAGGGGATCTGATGCTCTCTTCTGACCTCCTTGGGCATCCGGCACACATGTGAGGTACAGATGCAAGCAAAGCACTCATACACATAAAATAGGATAAATTTAAAACAAGGGACAAACATAATTTGACAGAATCAAGGATACGGGGGAAGTTTGGGATAACTTTAGAAGAGAATATATGGACAACAGAGGAGATGCTAAATAGATTTCTGTTGACTATATAGTTTAACAGTCTGAAATTTCTTGAATTCAAAGCTTCACAAGACACAGAGTAGAGTCACAAATATTTAGGAACATGCTGTACTTAATGAAACCTAGAGACATCCTCACTAGTGTGTGAGTTTAAATGAGATAGGACTAAAAGTCCTACAGACAAACTGTCTTCAATTCAAACCTAGCTCTGCCGATTTCCTGAATAATTTACACGGCTTCTCAGCACCTCAGTTTCACGATCTATAAAGACAAGGAGAGCTATGGCGCCCACTGCCTGTTAGGATTGTCTGAGGAGTCAACTGATTCATTTGTGTAACACTTAAAACACGTAAGTGCCTGCTGTTCTTAGGACTTATTAAAAGCAGAAAGTACAGGTTGCAGGAGATCATGGCAGATAAAAATAAACTGACTTTGCCCACACACATCTTAAGCTTTAGTCAACTTCATCATTTAGGTAGTGAGTCCTAACAATAATGGCCCTCTTCACTAATATCTTTACCAACTGAAAAGCATTTCCACCTTATCTGATAAGATTTCTCTAACAACCTTCCATAGCTAAAAATATCAACTCGGGAATTATCTCAATACACACCACAGTTTCATAATACAATTCCTTGAAATGGGAAAGGCCTGCCTGCTCCTTTTTCAGGCAGAAAAATCAATAGCTTCCTCTTTGCTTACGACCAGGCCAATCCAAAAAGAGGAGGGTAAACGGGAAATTGGGAAGAAAGATAAAAGACCTTAATGACTCAGCTTTCAAATAAATCCACATCTGTTTGACAAAGAAAACGAGAATTGGGCATCAGTACACACACTTGGCCAAAGAGGGGAGCGGGATGGCTGTCAATCGTAAAATTATCCAAGCAAGGAGAAATCAAGATAAGTTCAATTGTGTGGTATGGCTGACTTCCTTCTGAACGATGTACGCAAGGCTGATGGGGCAGCCTCTGTCCAAAATGTTCAGTCTAAAGGACCATTGTGACCCATCCCTTAACTATTTTGGGTCTATGAGCAGTTTTTTTTTGTTCCCTGGGGAACTCCCAAAAGGAACACTTTGTTCTCACTAGTGGTATTATGACTGGACCATAAATTAACTTAAAATATCAGCGTTAAAACAGAAACTAGGGGGCTGGAGAGATAGCTCAGAGACTAAGAGCACTGACTGTTCTTCCAGAGGACCTGAGTTCAATTCCCAGCAACAACATGGTGGTTCACAACCATCTATAATGAGATCTGGTGCCCTCTTCCGGCCTGCAGGGATACATGCAGGCAGATCACTGTATACATAATAAATAAATAAATAAATCTTAAAAAACAAAACAAAACAGAAACTAGGAAAGGAAAAGGTTTCTGGTTTCTAGCCTCATACTAAAGGGTCCACCATTATATGCCCCAAACCCAGCTATGTTCCAACTTTATCTGATGCACATCCTGAAAGCCCAGCTTCCTACAATTACCCTGATCGGACCTGCTCTCTGCCTGCTGTGTGCTTCCTCTGCCTAGAAGTCTTTCCCTCACTCCTGCAACCCATCTCAACCTTTATTTCATACCACGGCCCAGCATGAATCATTTTTCCAGACTCTTGATTTTTATGATCCTTGTTCAGTCTCCTCGGACTTATAGTCTACCTTGATCAAAATTGGCATACGCAGTTTCTCTTTTCAAGGACTGTTCTTAGAGCAGTGTCCACCTCTGCTCCATGGACACGCCATACTCTTCACTGAATATGCAAGAAGGCACCACACTGCTAAGACCATTGTGACTGATCATTTACATCAAATGCACAAGCACATGCCCTCAGAGCCTTGCTGAAGAAAGGCTTCAGTCAAAAGCATATGGTTCAGTGGTAAGTACGCTGGTTGTTCTTCTGGACAACTTTGGTCCGATTCCCAGCAGCCACACAGCGGCATACAACCATCTGTAACTCCAGTTCCAGGGGATCTGATGCCCTCTTCTGGTCTCCAGGTACTGCATTCACATGTTGCAGAGACATACATGCAGGCAAAACACCCATACACATACATCAAAATAAAATTAAAATAACAAACCCCCACACATTCAAAATTTGCCTTCTCATGAAACAGAAGTTTAATGGTAGCTACAGTGCAAAGAAACCACTTTTGGTATCACCAGTGATTTGCCAACTATTAAGTGGTCTATTAAAAGCTTCCGTCTTGCTAACGTAACAGATACATCCCCAAGTAACATAAATCACAGGAAACAGTCTCTTCCTTTCACAATCCAGACTCAAAGTGCTGCTTGCCTCTAGGTTTCTGTCTTAGTTAGGGTTTCTATTGCTGTGATGAAACACCATGACCAAAAAGCAAGTTGGGGAGGAAAGGGTTTATTAGGCTTACACTTCAGCCTTGCTGTTCATTTCTGAAGGAAGTCAGGACAGGAACTCAAACAGGGCAGGAACCCAGAGGCAGGAGATGATGCAGAGGCCATGGAGGAGTGCAGCTTACGGCTTGCTTCCCATGGCTTGCTCGGCCCACCTTCTTATAGAACCCAGGACCTCCTGTCCAGGGATGTCACCATCAACAATGGGCTAGGCTCTCTCTCCGTGGATCACTAATTGAGAAAATGCCTTACAGCTGATTCTCACAGAGGCATTTCCTCAACTGAGACTCCTTCTTCTCTGAGGACTCTAGCTTGTGTCAAGTTGACACACAAAACCAGCCAGCACAGCTTCAGATAAAGAGCTCTCAAAACTTGTGTACATAGTGATCATTTCAATCATCATTTTTAATATGCCTTAATTCTTCCAAATGTGAAAAATCAGAGAATCTGACATGTTCCAGAGCCCACAAGTGCCAAGACAAAGATTAACGAGAGAACTTTTGCGTCTTGGCCACCTGATACTACATGGGCAGAGCCCCACAGGTCCTAACATGTCACTTGGCACTTACGGATGTGAGTACAGGGTTACTATGCAGAGACCAACTTCGCTCTTACTTGAAACTCCAAGGCTGGGATATGGGCATGTTCTTCCCATGACCTCAGTCCTCCATCCACAGAAGGCTTCTCCCACTGCCTTCTCCCTGGACAAACTATGACATAAATGAGTTTTAATATACACTCTCAGTTATGAGAGACTGTCCTAAGGGAAATCACGCCACAACAGACACCCCAAGACCTGAACTCAGAAGGCAGACTGGACCATTACAGCGTCTCCTGATAAAGCGTTGTACTGACAGGAAATGTTCTGCTGGATGATCCATCTGGCACAGCTTGTGTATCACTGACATTCAGAACATTCGGCCTCCGATGTCACATTCCTAGTGTCACATGGATTCCCGAAATGACAAAAGAATCCTCGGACAAGTGCCAGGAGATTCTTAAATATTTTAAGTGGCGGAGTCTTTACAGCAACTCAGAAATACATACACTCAAGTATAAACATATCTGCCACATGCAAACTGAGGTCAAAATAATGCTAAAAATGATATATTCAGGAAACACTGTCTAATGGCAAGGCCATAAATTATGCTGTTTTGAAATTATATAATCAATACTAAAGAAGTATAAAGTGACCTAATCCATGTTATTTTTCATATACGTCTTAATTGGATCATCCTGGCCAAATGTCTGTGTTTATCGATTTACTCTTCAGTTTCTTTTGTTTGTTTGTTTTTTTGAGACAGGGTTTTTCTGTGTAGCTTTGCGACTTTCCTGAAACTCACTCGGTAGCCCAGGCTGGCCTCGGATTCACAGAGATCCACCTGGCTCTGTCTCCCTGAGTGCTGGGATTAAAAGCGTGCGCCACCTCCACCGGGCTACTCTTCAGTTTCTTAGATGAGATTACTTCAACCTGTTCCGTTTCCTTGGCCAGCTGCACCTGTCTTTGTCTAGGCTGCTATCTGGCTTCTGCACTTTTTTTCTCATTCGACTACATCAAAGTTTAACAACTAAATCAGGCATGCTGGAATTCTTACGACTAAGCTTCCTGTATTAAGACATACTGCCGTAGCAATAAAATTGAATCAATGTGAAACCGTGAGACAGTGAACAGTGTGGTCCATTACAATGCAAAGCTGTTCAGGAAATTTAATTTGATGTCATAAACTGATAAGGAACAAATAGATGGGGGAAACAGGGTAGCCTACGTTATCACATGACAGCAATCTCCTAGCAGTGAGAGGCAGTTTGGGGGTGTAAACAGAAGCCTAGAGTACTACAAGGTGAACACGTGGGCCTGGGAGTTAAACAAATAAGGCACAGGTCCCAGTGTGGATGCTACGAGGGAGGTAGCATCCTCCTCAGCTGGTTCTCAGTCTCCTCATCTGCAGAATGGGCGTTTAAGCTAAACAGAGTGCAAGTTGCTTTGAAGGTTACAGATAGGATCATGCCATGTAAGGATGATGTGGTCAGTGATGAGATTACATAGCATCTGGGCAATGGGAAGGTCATGGTACAGTGTGTCACTCATGTGTTTGTGGGATGGTGGTCTAAGCAAACCAATTGTGTTGCTACTCATACTATATTCTTAATATGTTTAGATGTACCCCTCCTCACCTTAAAGCAAGCTATTAAGGGAGGCAGCAGCCCTAAACCTCTCCTGTGTTGCTTGTATCATTTTCTTTCATGCTTGATTTAATTTCTTCTGTTTTGTTCATAATGGGCATAGGAACAATAGACTATATGTATACACACACATACACACACAAACACATGTACTTGCGCGCACACACACAAGGACACTACAGACAATGTATGCTGTGCCTGTACCATCTGGGCCTAGACAAACACACTCTATAGTGTTTGCACTCTCTGCAGTGATGAACTTGCCTTATGACCCTGCTCTCAGAGCACACACACAACCCATAATATATGTTCCAAAGCTAGCAATGTAGACTTTCTACTACAGAACAACTGAGATGAGATAAAAAAAAAAAACAAAAAAACTGGATTTTCCAAAGTAAGACATAATACTTATATAAAAACCACACTCTTTTAGATTACTAGTTTGCCAACTCAGAAAAATTGTATGTAAAAATCATTCAAATGTTCATGTCAAATGCCTAACTTTTATGAGACTTTGATATGGAGGACCACCTAATTTCATTTCTGTATTCTATTCACTCTCTAGTTGCGTGGCCTTGGGAAAGGTGTGTATATGAGGTAGTTTTTAATTACTGTAACATACATTGGACATGCCACCACCACAGCCATCTCTTACCCTTTGCGTCACATTCATCTGCTGATTCCTCACGTATGTCCTTTATGACACACAGGAACATTGCATTGAAGAGTTAAATGAACACAAAGGTATGACGCGGGCTTCTGATATGGATTTAAAAGAGAGAAAGAGCTACACAAAGTGATGTGGATTCATCTAAAAAGGTCAATGTCTCCCAACGCACAGACTACAGCTGAGGTCCAGTGTGGACACACTCATTTAGAAGCACTGGAGCTACCATAGGACAATGATGACAAGTTCTGAGATGGAAGACATGCTGAGGATGACAGGGGAGAGAAAGAGACAGAAAGGTCCTCCGAGGCCACTTCTGAGCCACTGTGCTGATCCGGGCACGAACCTGCTTCAGCTGTCTGGTTATGAGAGTGAGTAAGTATCCATATTTTAAAAAATGAGCAGAACGCTGTGGGAATTGTTGAGTAGTCACACAAAGAAATAATCCACAGAAATAAAAGAGTAATCTCCTGAAATGTATGATATTAGTAGAGGCAATATAGGTAAGCAACATCATAGATGAATCTCAACATAAGAAGAATATTGTGGGAACGGAAAGATGGTTCCGTGGTTGAGAGCACTGGCTGCTCTTCTAGAGGACCCAGGTTCTATTCCCAGCACCCATATGATGACTCACAACCAACCAGTTATAACTCCAGCCCCAGGGGATCTGATGCCACCTTCTGGCCTCCATGGGTACCAGGTATACATGTGGTACATAAGACATTCACTCAGGCAAAACACCCATACACACAAAAATAATTAAAGTTTTTTTTAAAGACCATTGAGTGTTTTCATTTATATGAAACGCAAAAATAGACTAAAGTAATGTGTTGTTATAGTGATCAGAATGGCAGTTCCTTGGGGGAGAGGGTGCAGGTTGGGAGGGACATTGAGAGAACACTCCATCGTACCAGCAATGCTCTAGGTTGGTGGTTCTCAACCCGGAGGTTTCAACCCCTTTGGGGTTGAATGATCTTTTCACAGGGGTCACATATCAGAGAGCTGGCATATCAGATATTTAGACCACAATTCATAATGGTTGCAAAATTACAATAATTCGATGGCTGGGGGTCACCACAATATGAGGAACTGTATGAAAGGGTCACAGCATTCGGAAGGTTGAGAATCACTGCTCTAGATTTCACCCAGAGATTGCTTTATTTAATTGGAATACATTTTTAAAACAATATATATGTTTACCTTTTGGTAAAAGGAAGGTAGAAACAAACAAAACACTGTATTTAATATCTCTTGTGCTCTCCAACCTTCTCCCTTCCTCCCTCCCTTCTACTATCTGCTCAGTGCCAACCACTGTGCACACACTGTATGCACAGCACGCATGGTCCTCATCACTGAGGAGCCTGGATGTTAATGGAACCGAGTGTTTCATTGCTGACTGTGTTTATTTGGCCCGGACAAACCACGGACCATCTTCAGACACCACATCTGTTCTTGTCTGCAATTATATGACACAGTATATGTTGATTAAATTAATAAGTGGTCTCAAGATGTAACTTCTTCGGCTGTTTCAAATCCCCCTGTGTCATTCGATGGCCCTCAGGGTGTCTTACTACAGACAGCAGGCAGTCACAGTCACAGTACCTTCCGGTATTGTTTCCTCCAAGTTTGCACTTCTCTGTCCTCTATGACATCTGCAAATCTACAACGCACACGGCTTAGACCTGCGTCCACTATGCTGATGCCTGGAACACAGAGCGTGGCTTGGTATTCACAGCTTTCTCTCATTAACTACTTCACGCTGTAGCAGCACTTAGGGGTGCAGAAGAGATAAAGCAGGAAAAGTAAAGAAATGAGAGGTGGACCGATGTCTTCTCTTGTCTTTGGGGGACAGAGCTAAAGCCTGCAATCCCATCCTCCATTGCGAGCTCTGTGGGCCTCATGTGTGCCAACATGCCCAGAAAATATCCTTGAGAATAACAAAAATGAGGTCATGCTTATTCAGTCTCCAATATAAAAAAATTTTTTAATGTAACCTAAGAGTTGCTAATGAAGAAAATACCTAAAAGTTGTTAAAAAAAAAAAAAAAAAGGTTTGGGCCTCACTCTGAAATGTACTTTACTTAACAACATCTTCGGGTGCTCTCACAGAGAGGGCAAAGTTGAACGACCAGGAATTGCTCTGGTCTTAATTCTCTCATCTTATTCTAATTACAGCAGGTCCTGTGATTGATTCTTGAAGCCACTTAAAGTCAGAAGACCATATGGTCTGCTCTCTCCTCAAGTCTTGACCATGGATTAAGGTTTCATGTTTATACTCCTTCTGATGCACAAAATGTAAGTGGCTGGGCACCACCTGCTCCCTCACAGAACGTGCCCACTCCTCACCAACCTAGCAAGTCCCTCAACCACCCTGGAGCGTACTGGCCACATGCTTGGTTTCTGTTCGGCTTCTCCACTGGTATTCAAAGAGAAGATCCAAAGTGCTCAGGCTGACCTTCCTGTCCTCTTCTGGATTTCCTCACAAATCCAGTGCTGTCCTGGTGACACTACCCATCAAAGTCAATATCCATGTTGGTCAGTAAGCTGGTCTTCATGTGAAAGTCCTCCATAGTCTCAGCATTTGAACACTTGGTCCTCAGACAGTGGCACTGTTTGGGAAGGTTTAGGAGGTGTGGCCTTGCTGGAGGAAGTGTGTCACTGGGGGTGGGATTTGAGAGTTTAAAGACTGTGCCGCTACTAGAGTATTCTCTTTGTGCTTGAGAGTCAAGATAGGAGTTCTCAGCTTGCAGCTCTGGCTGCCAGGCCTGTGTCTTGTTACCATGCCTCCTCTGCTCCACCATCATCAACTCTTGTCCCTCTGGAACCACAAGCCCACATGAACTCTTTCTGCCTCAAGTTGCCCTCCTCACCATGTTTTACCACGGTAACAGAAAAGTAACTAATACGGTCAGTAAAGGCCTATGTAGTTTGCATTATTCCATGAAAATCAGAAACGCATAATGGGTCCGCGCCAGTTCACTAGTCTCAATGTGGTCCTCAGGGTTGACAATCAGTGTCCCCAACAAACCTTGGAATGGTGCTACCCTTGCTTCTCTCTGTCTGATCCCACAGCACATTATCTAAGTTTCTAAGCATTTTCTACTTTATCTGACTGAAAAAATTCTTCTTTCCCTTTACTTATCATGTAGTTAATTTCTATTATTATTATTATTGTTGTTGTTATTGTTGTTGTTGTTGTTTTCAAGACAGGTTTTCTCTGTGTAGCCCTGGCAGTCCTGGAACTTGCTCTGTTTTTTGGGTTGTTTGTTTGTCTATTTTGTGTTTTTGTTTTTTTCTAATCTGTTTATTTTCAATTTGGTCCAAGTGGCAATTCTCAAGGGAAACACTCTGTGTTTCTGCAGGCTGGGCCACATCCCTCTATTACCCAGTCTCACAGCACCTACACTTTTACTATAGCACTTATCAATTTGCAATTAGAGATCTGTGACCTCCCCTTAGCATATGGCTTATCCTCCATCTGAAGCTTCTCAAGGCTACATGGCATTCAGGGAGTGTGCTGGCAGGGGTATTCCTAAGTTCCAGCAGAACAAAGTAAGGGAGAGGGGATAAAGAAAGGAGGAAGTGGGGAGCAAGCAAGAAAGGGAATGAGGAGGTGAGACCTAAGAACGTAGTTCCTGCCTCAGCCATGGTATATTGAGCCAATGGAAGAGGAAGCTTCTCAGTCCAGCTCCTCTCAATACCAAAAGGCTGCCATCGCCCCAAAGCCCCAAATACAGGGCTGGCCTGTATTTTCCAAAGGAAAGCCACCATTAGAGAGTCTGTGACCTCAAATACAGCTGAAGGACAATTATCCAATCCTAGAAACGGAACTTGAAAGTAAAAGCAAAATAAGTATCCTGGACACACTTTAACCTTGTGTTTAGTCATTTACAAATACACATGCATGTTTCAATGGAAGCAATGATTTGTATAAAACTCTAAAAATGATGGTTGAAAAATCCCTGTGGCCTAATGGTCTCCTTTGAGCTGTCTCTGAAACCTACACCAGCGATTCCCAATGTAAGAGCCAAGGAGCCCTTGGAAGTTGCGTAATTATGAAGGGGGCCTGAAAATGCACACACAGCGCAAGCATTTCCTATACACTGACTCCATTAAAACTTCATCATTACCATGATGAGGAGGATGAAATCTGCAGTAGAAAGGGATTCCTGTACTCTAAATAGTTTAAAGCCATGCCACCTGGAAACTGGATATACTTTGGTCCATTTTCCCACTGTATGGAAGAGGCGCACTTGCTAAATGCAGCCTTATTACTCTGTGTGAGCCACAATGGTTTCCAACCTTATTAAGAGACTCACGGGGCATGCAAAGGGCTCTGCCTGACCTAGTACTTGGAGGAATGTGATCAGGATTCACGAATCAACACTAGGAGACAGTGCCCCATAGACTATAATAATGATCACTTGTTTCAACATTCGCATGAGGAAAGGATGCTTCAAGTCACGCAACTGCAAGGGGTGTACTTTTCGTGAAGATGGGTGGCACTTCTCCTTAGTTAGGTGATTTGCAGAACTGAAAGATCGTTCTGGAACGCACCAAGGAAGTGAGAACAGGAACCCAGACTGCAGTCTAGCCATGGATCACAACGAAGGGGCCTGTCCCACGCAAGCTAGGTATGTCCAGCCTTCTGATACCGCAACACAATGCTGTCACCACAAAGTCTGTGTTCGAGAATCATGAAATCAAATTATGAAGAAAATTGAAAAAAAAAAAAAAACTAATGTTTTAAGTAAGTTTACAGTTTTGTGTTGGGTCACCTTAATAGCTACCCTTGACTCTGACATTTCAAATTATGTGGTCTCTGTCTGTACACCAAAGATGCCAGGCGGCTGGACAGCTGCTGTAGGTCCCTCTGTCACTGACCCTGTCTCGGATCATGTTAACACCCATCTTAGGAGGACTCTATTGTTATACTGACTCTCAGAACAAGTAAGGGCTGCCAATCCAGTGTTCCAGGCATTTTTTTTTTTCAGAGCTTAGGACTGAACCCAGGACCGTGCACTTGCTAGGCAAGCGCTCTACCACTGAGCTAAATCCCCAACCCCTGTTCCAGGCATTTTAATTATAAACTTGGAACTGCAACGTACTAGAGGTGTTAACAAGGATAAATGAAGTCTAGGGCATGGGTGTTGGGTTCTGTATGGAACTGGACACGCTTTCTTCAGCTGTGAACTCTAAGTTCTTACTTGGCTCCCTGCCTGCCTCCCATATTTTCAAAACCTGAGATTCCAAGTAAGATTTCAGTTAAAGTGAAGGTCATCCATAAACGCCGGTGTCCTCTTATAGTGACTATAAAGAATGATCTCGGGGACAGTGAAGAGAGGGGCCTCTGCCCTGACACTCCCTGCAAATAGGCAGTCTCTCTTCACCCTCTCACAGATCTCCACGGGATCCCAGCATCCCAAAATGGAGGCCATTAAGCTGCTTTCTGTTGGAATATTAAAAGAAATCCCACTCTTGCCACAAAGCATTTCAGTTATGTCTAATTCAAAATATTAGCAATCCTCTTTAAAAATGGATTTTAGGTTAAATAAACAGAGTAGCTCCTCGGGTATCATTTATTTTGATTCATGAAATAACTTCCCTTGGAGACAGGTTCTGAATATTAATGATGAAATAAAGCTTACTAACATTTTTATATAACTCTCAAGTGCTGGTAACTTTCCACACCCCCCATAAAGACAATTTCCTTTTGAAATATGTATGATGGAAATTTTAATATTCAAAACAGTTGAACATATTTAACATATTCTTTTTTTTTTCTTTTAAAGCCAACATCCCTCAAGCCTGGCATTTTAAAAGTAGAGTAAGTAAGGTTATAACAAGCAATCCCCCAGATTAATTCACCTCTGCATTTAATTTTGAATTTCACTATCTATCATTCAGCAAAATAATTCTGATCTGCATCTAAAACTACCCCATTCCATCCATGTAGCAATCACTTCAGTTATCAATTATGTATAGAACGCATGTGTTCCCAACCTGCTTGATTAAAAAAAAAATAGTCAAAATGTCTTACACATACATTCCCTTTTCATTTTTATTTCTTCTTTTTTTTTAAATTTTTTGAGATAGGGTTTCTCTGTGTCATGGCCCTGACTGTCCTAGAACTCACTCTGTAGACCAGGTTGGCCTTGAACGCACAGAGATCTGCCTGCCTCTGTCTTCGGAGTGCTGGGATTAAAGGTGTACACCAACACTCCCCAGGTCACATTCCCTTTTCTTTAAAAGAAAAAAAAAATGATTAAAACTAGGAAAAACCTGACCAAAATGATGGCCCAGCACTTGTGTAATTTAAAGGAGGAGCTTGTAGCCAATTAATGTAGTCTTATATTCCTGGTCGCACAATCTTATTTCTAGAAATAAAATACTTTTGCTAAATAAAAACTGCTAAGCGTGAGAAAGCAACCGGAGAGCAGGCTAACAAAGCTGAAACTTGCTCAATACGAAGTTCCCCACATGAACCCCTGCAGTCTGTTTCCTGATCACGTCACACGGAACTTCTCATCAAGACCTGCGGCCATTTCTGCACTCCAGACTCCAGTGACCAATACTTGAGTTTCACCTTCCCCAACTTCTCTCAATTCATACTTGTTCAAATGCCATTTTTGTAAAAGGCAGAGTAATAGGCAGAAAAACAGAATATACACTATTCCAAGATTCCTTGGTGGTCACATCTTCTAGAATTTTATAATTATAATTATAATTATGTCCTTATTACCTCATTATCTGTGACTGGTTACCCCACTCATTTTAAACTAATTGTTCTTTAGTGACTTTCATGAATCTCATCTTCAATTGTTCTACCAAATTAAAACATTCCTGAAGAATAATGTCATAGGTCGTTCTTAGGTAGATATGGTGATGTTTTACAAACACATGACTATGTGACCATAACCTAGATCAATATAAAAAATATTAGCCTTTCTATCAAAAAGTCCAAAGAGCCAGCATTCTGATTAATTTTGCCTCATCTTTGAGGCAGAATCTCATGACGTAGCATAGCCTGGCCTCAAACTCCAATTTTCTTGCCTCCGTCTCCCTAGTACTGGGATTAGGAGCATGCGTCACCATGGCTGGCTTGTCATTCTGTTTACTACCATCAGAATTTGTTCTATCCATTTGGAAACTACATCTAACTACACCTAGATAAGTTCGACATCAGTCTTTATCGTGAATTCTGCTCGTATCCATCCACAAAAATATGAATACAGCTTTCACTAAGAACCAAGATTTAGGACATGGAAGGCAAAGAGATAAAGGTGGGTGGCATTAAAGAAAGCAGGTCAGTTTAAAATTTTAAAGATCCTTATAGTCTTCCATTTGAATCGAGGGCATCAGTATGTGCTGGTAAACAGTTGTTTGCTTCAAGGCAACATTTTCTAATTTTATTCTCTGAAAAGAAGTAGAAAAAGTGTGATCACTGCACCTCATGCCTAGCATTTCACAGCCCTGTTTGAAATACCAGTTCCACCAGCTCCATCAGAACACCTTGAATAAGTGGCCACTTCCAGATCTGAGGACAAAGGTACAGTGAAATTAGAACAACTGTCTGTCAAAGACTCTTAGTGCTAGGAATACGGACATGAGATAAGCAAGAAGACACTGGACAGAAATGTAGATGGGAAGATGATAGACAGATGCATCTGTGCCACAAACAACATACACACATACACACTGACTAGCAGACGCTTCTCTAACAATACAACAATTTAATCATCAGAAAGAATGACTTGAACCAGGCGGTGGTGGTGCACCCCTTTAATCCCAGCACTTGGTTGGGAGACAGGGGCAGGCGGATCATTCTGAATTCAGCCTGGTCTACAGAGGGAGTTCTAGGACAGCCAGGGGCTGTTACACAGAGAAACCCTGTCTCAAAAAACTAAAAAGACTTAGATGGATTAAAACACTTCAAGCATATGTATGATCTAAAAAAAAATATAACAGGTCAGCTTAAGAGGAGGCCAGCCAAACAACTCATTTTGAAAAGTATTTATCTGGCTTTTTTTTTTTTTTTGTTACACACCATATCCCGAGGTAACTGAGGCCATTGTGCAAAGTGGTTACTGCTTATAGAAGCATTCTAGCCCCAAACAGGAGAAGAACGCTCCAATTAAAAAGTTCTCCATTTTGCAACTCCTAACCAACAAAAGGGATCGGGGCATAGACCATCAATCGCTCGCGGGCAGGAAGCAACTGACGTTCCCAGAATATTTGCAGTCTCAATGATTTCATTTGGGGAAACAAATCGGCCAGTACCGACTCAAACTTAAAGCAAGCAGAAAAGAGAATAATGTAAAGAGTTGGTTTCACCCCTTGAGCTCTTCTGTACACTTTCCTGTTAAAGAAACTCATCAGTATTGATGCCAGAGCTTCCTTTGGGAAAGAAGAAAACTGCTCTCTGCCAAAGCAGCCAGTGGCATCCATAAACAAGTTCATCCCTGGCTTCACTGCTCTGCCCATGAGTATTTCCAGAATATGCTCTTGGCTATTTCTTCCCTGGAAGCTAAATGTAAGGGCAATTCTACCCTTTTCCAACTAAAATTGAGATAATTGACTTGAAGAATTCAAAGAAAATTTCCTACAGAAGAATAACACATCAGATCTAGTTCTACTGTTGAATCCTCACTGATTTCTTTTAAATTAAACAAAATTAAATTAAACACAAAGTCAGGATACAGTACTTTAACCACTATTTTGAGCATTTCTCTTCTACCTAATTAGCAAACTAAGCTATTAAGTAATACCGTTAAGAATTAGGAGACAGGTAAATGGCTTTCTGGATCTTATAATTTTCAGTGCTTGACCTTAAAATATCGGTACCCTCGCCAAAGGAACTTGAACAAGACAACTCTCAAGCACACAGGCAGGAACCTTAGGGGCAACCAATAAGGACAAGGGTGGTAATGTCTCTTTTATAATCCATGACTCACCTACCTTCAGGCAAATTATTTCATGGTGTGGAGTCTACCTTTCAGACAGAATCAATAGTCGATGCACAGGCCGATGGAGCTTCCACAAAGAGAATGGCCAATCTCTCCAAGGGCACCCAGGCAATGATGGGCTGAGCCTGCTTTCTTGACATTCAGGAAACAGTCTTTCTGAAGCTATGAGATGAGGACAGATGGAGTACTACATTCAAACACCACTGATCTTGGGTCAAAAGGCTGAAGCTTCAGAGATGTGGCACTGACCGAAAGAAGCTGGGAACAAAACAGCAGACAACATTCATGTGGAGGTCACAAGCAAGCAGTTTGTCTCTGATGGGACAAAAATTGAGATGCCACTTACAGAGGCAGAGATGAGTTAGAAAGGCCACGAGAGACTCATTGGAGACAACAGAACTCACATGATAGGGTGTAAGCTGCATGGAGATACCCGTGTGCAAAACACACCCAGCCAAGGGTAGTGTGCTTCATTATAAAACCACTTTTAAAAGTCCATTTTTACAACTGCCATCAAGTGGAGTGAGAGTTGGTAAACATGCAGATGACACAAGGGTAGCTAACTGCTGCAGCTAACTGACAGGCAGCCCATTTGACTGTACCATTCTGCTTTGAAATTTTCTATCATCAAAGGGCTTCTGAAAATTTTAAAGAGTTGGAAATGGAGCCCAGTGGCAGAGCACTTGCCTAGCATGCGCAATCTTAAACTTGGTCCCCAGTACCACCAACAAACAAAACGCCCCAGGCTTAGTCCTCTCTCTATCCCTTAATAGTTATTGGTTCCTTAGGCAAAAAATGTAACCTTTCTGAACTCATTTCATTTACTTAGAAATCAGAGATAACGATTCCTGGCATATCTCACTCTAAACAATCCCAGATTGTTAACTAGGTATCGTGTAACTCAATGGATATAAAAATAAGTTCGAAACTATAAAGCAATATACAAATACAGCAAATTCATACCAGTGAAGATTTGTATTGGATCATATTCTATGTTTGATATTTTTGAATTTTTTTCCAGACATACACAGTGTCCATCTGTTGACTTTTCAGTTTTTCCTGCTTGAAAACACAGTGATAGAACCCACATATCAGAAGTGCGAATGACATCAATGGTATTTATTATAGTCCTTTACGAAATACACTGTGTGATTCATCTTCCAGTTCGTGGGAGCAGTTACTTGTACCATAATTTCCTAATAATGCAAGAATGTATGCTTTCAGTCGAGTTCATAATCTTCACACATACAACCAACTGGCAAGCAGGAGAAGATGCCAAGAAGCAGATTCCAGAAGAAAGCTGGTTTAGGATTTTAAGTCAGCTGGATAAACTGCAGCTCATAATTAAGAATCGGCTTTCATAAAACCCACAAAAGCTTGGCTAGCCAAAATAATGTTCATGATCTATATTTAAAAAATGCGTTAGGGATAAGACATATTAAATCCTTAGCAGGACTCCATTAGACATGGAATTGAGAGCTAGATATTTGGCTCCAATATCAAGGCACGCACAAATTAAACTCAAGGAAACCCAGCTAAAAGTAAGTACACGGCCCAACCTCTATTTCACTTTTTAGAAACTTGTTTGTTAGGCTAACTTTAATCAGGTGCAAACATCACAAAATGGAATGGGGAACCGGTAGGACTGACTGGTATGCTATCGTTGGCTTCAGTTTTAAACTGAATAAGCGTTCAAGGTTAATATTTCAAACATGGATCTTCTAGCTCAAAATTTTTCTCTGTCTGTCCGTCTTTCTCTCCCTCCCTCCCTCCTCTCTCCCTCCCCCCACCCCACACACTTGCTCAACTCTTTCGAATTGTCTTCTTCAAACAATAGCGGTCCCAAGATCCCGCTTGCAGTGTTCAGCTCTCCGGATCCGGTCTGGGGGAGCGTGATCTTTGTACCACAACTCTGTCCCAGTCTTCCAGCTCTGTTAGGAAACCACCTCATGAACTGCTCCTTCTTACGCTGCCCCAGATGTCCACGAGTGCTTTTCCACGTGACTTCCCTAAGACATCCAGGCTCAACCTACCAACTGCCGGCTTTCAAGATTTGCCCAAGGAAGACCATCTGAGCTGCTTGTTGTCAAGTTACTAAACGAAAAGATGCTTGAAAGTGCCCACCTCTTGCTCCTTTGTTGTGACTGAAGATATTACAAAGTCCCACAGCAAAAGGCCTGTGCAACTGAAGACATACCAAGGCTGCCAGCCAAAGTCCTGACTCCAGCTATCACCCTAGTAACAGTCCTGGTCTTCCCACCCCACAAAATCAGAAAGTCACATTCTAAGTCCTATTTCCCCACCTTCTCACATGCCCCAGCCATGGAAGGCTTTTTCCTCCCAAGAGGCTGTGTGTGCTGTTTTCTCTTTGCTCTGTCCTTCCAACTCATCACAGGGGCTGTGGAGCCTCCATGCCCTCAAAGAGGAATGTGTTTCTGTCGGCCCATGGAACACACTATGGTCTGTGTTATCTCCCAAGTCAAGAGATGGGTGACACAGCAAAGCTTCTGAACTGTTTATCCCAGGCCCTCAGCTGTCCCCTCCTGGAGCACAAACATCACAACTATCGCAGGTCAAACCTTGAATGAAATGAGCTGGAAGACTTGAAAGGATTCCAAGGCCCTTTCAACCCTAAAGCCTTCCCATTCAGAAACAGTGAAGGCAGGCTCCGAGAAGACACCCAAGTGAGCACGGCTGGATGGAAATTCTGCAAGGGTTAGAATAGCCATTTCTCTATTACTTCCCTCCCAAATCGCTTTTTGTAGCAAGCTTTTTCGTCGGACCATCTCTGGGCCGTCAGCCTGCAAATAATGACCTGGAGACTTATTATTAATTATGAAAGCTTGGCCTTAGCTTAGGCTTTTCCCCAACTAGCTCTTAATGTAATTAACCCATATTGTCCTTAACCTATGTTCTGCCACATGGCTCGGGTACCTCTTCTTTTTTTTTTTTTTTTGTTTTGTTTTGTTTTGTTTTTCGAGACAGGGTTTCTCTGTGTAGCTTTGCGCCTTTCCTGGAGCTCACTTGGTAGCCCAGGCTGGCCTCGAACTCACAGAGATCCACCTGCCTCTGCCTCCCGAGTGCTGGGATTAAAGGCGTGCGCCACCACCGCCTGGCTGGGTACCTCTTCTTAGTGTGGTACATCCCACCTGCTCCAAGTCAGCTGGCGAAATCGGGCGCCAGGATTCCTCCTCCTGGTTTCTCTCTCTCTGCCCAGAAGTCCCGCCTATTCTCTCCTGCCTAGCTATTGGCCGTTTAGCTCTTTATTAAACCAATCAGAAGGCACCTTAGGCAGAGACACGCCTTCACAGTGTAAACAAATATTCCACAACAGCTTCTCTTCACAAAGTTTGTTCCCAACATTCTTTTAAATCTAGAACCTAATGACACATTATGTTATGAAGGAAATCAAGGTGAGGGGCTGAGGTACTGGTAGGAATTGAAGACAACCTCTGAGGCAGCCAACTGTACCAAACCTCAAGTAAATCTCTTGGGGGTGGGAGTGGGGGTGGGGTGACGGTGCTGATGGCAGAAGACTATCTCCTGGAGAAATTTTGCTCCAGCAAAACTGAACAATGATTGAGCATTATAAAACAACCCCAAATCTCTCCATCGCCACTTGGGAACACAATATAGAAGCACTGGTACCACTCTGGTGTCGTTCAAGCTTCCTCAGGGGGTACTAGGGTTTAGAAAACTAGTGTGTTCTAGACACTAGTAACTAGTTTTCCTCTATTTTTTTTGTACGCCTCCAATAAGATTAACAAGTGAAGTTGGGCATGGTGGCACATGACTGTACTCCCTGCACTCAGGAAGCTCAAACATTCAGATTCTGAGTTCAAGGCCAACCTAGGCTACATGGGAAGACCCTGTTCCTCCTCAAAAGAAAGGTATTATAAAGCAAAGTCAAAATCCAACTAAGTGGTTTTCACAAGAGAAGGGCTTTAAAGATAAAGATATTATGTGGTAGACAATTCTAAGTAGATTTCAATACATAAAATGTTAATAGATAATTTCCTAAAGATGAACATATACTAATCTTATCTGTTTATGTAACCAATAACAGAGCTTTGAAATAGATGCAGCATTTTGGGGTGGGAGGTGGGGGCTCTGGGAATCAGACCCCTGGCTTCATAAACACTAGGCAGGCACTCTACCACCGAGCTGCATCCTCAGTCTGGAGAGTCATTGCTAGGACTAGGAGAAAGATGAACGGTAATCTGACTTATGTCCAGTCAGCATCGGACCAAACAGGTCGACAAGGAAAGATGGGTCACGTTTTTATATCAAGAATATAATGGGCTGGGCGTTGGTGGCTCACGCCTTTAATCCCAGCACTCGAGAGGCAGAGGCAGATGGATCTCTGTGAGTTCGAGGCCAGCCTGGGCTACCAAGTGAGCTCCAGGAAAGGCGCAAAGCTACACAGAGAAACCCTGTCTCGAAAAACCAAAAAAAAAAAAAAGAATATAATGGACCTTCAATCCATACTGTCGAACTACAAAGTGTGCATGTTTTCCAACAGGGACCTGTTCTTGGTAGTCAAAAGTGCAAAAGTAAGCACTCGGGAGGCAGAGGCCTGGGGATCTCTTTGAATTCAAGGCTAGCCTGGTCTACATATTGAGTTTCAGGGCTTCACACAGAATGAGACCCCATCTTAAAAAAAAATTTAACAAATAAAATATGAGCTATCTGGATAATCTTGACTGTATACTAAAAATGACTCAAGTGTCTGAAATTCAAATTTTATTTGACAGCTTGTATTTTTATTTGTTAAAACTGCCAACTTCAAGCTCTATTTCCACTAGGTAACAGATAAGACCAAGAGCCATGGGAAGAACACATGGTGTTTTGTTACCTCTGAGTGTATCCCCTCGGAATCTATAGCACGAATGGTATGGGAAGGATAAGGATGAACTTGACAGTGTTACTGGAGTCACTTCCATTTCCCCTGCTGCACAATGCAAAGTGCTGTGCCCTTCTGTTACCAAACCACTGATCAAAAAGCCTTTACCCATATCAGACTCCACCATCCAAATCTGAAATTCACCTTTCAGGAACCCTTGCCAAATAAAATGATTACCAACTCAATTTGTCACCCATTTTTCCTTCCACAGTCATTCCTGAAACTAACTTGTCACAGCTCACCAATGGTGACAACTTTTACTTGAATAAGATAGTCTGACATCTCTAATTTTGCATAGATTCTGTCTAGGCCGGTCCGTGAAAACCGTTCAGGAACTGCAAAGAAGCCAGTGCTCTTCCCCCTGACCACAGCACAGCCAGGATCCCCAAAGGTCTTGTCATGGAAGCAAAGACTCATCGTTCTAAGATGGCTTGTGCCAGGAACTGAGGAACAGCACACATTCACGCTAACCAAAGGCAGAGGCCAGGATGTGCACTGAAGATAAGGAGGAGGTGGGATTTGTCTGTTTCTCTCACATTTGCTTCTATTCAGGGGGCCTCAAGTCACCCCATCTCGTTACCTGTCACACAGACAGGATCTCACGCACTTAGACTTGTTTACACAGCCTACCTAGATCCTCCTGGAAACCCAACTGTGGCCTCCTGACCATATGAGAAGAAAAGCTTCTCGGGCGTTTTCACCCCTATCATCGTCATCTTTCTGTGTTGTGGTCGGAGCCACTCTGCTGGTTACGGTATCACACCACAGCCCAGTGGCCAAAGACAGCCTTGGCCTTCTTTCATAATCAAAGTTTACAAGAATACAGAATGCCTGGGGCTTTAGCATCATCTGTGGTTGCTTTGGCACTGCCATGGTGGAGCTGGAGAGCGGATAACAGGAAGCATGGCCCATGAGCCCACAGGCTTTTACAACCTAGCCCTGCTGCAAAGTACTAACAATAGCATAGATAGATAGATAGATAGATAGATA